>CM032448.1:0-214898 GCA_019049505.1 Pachyrhynchus sulphureomaculatus
TTTCGGGTGTTGGGGATGGCGGGGCAGCTCAGGGGTGGTCAAGCGCCAATTTTTAACGACGGATTCGTATTCTGCGACCCAAAAAACGTTACAAAACAGCATTTTTGGGTGGTGCCCCTAATCTAAATATTTACCAAATTTTTGGTTTCGCAAAAAACTGTTGTTTACTTTGTTTTTTTTTACAAGATTTTTCAATCCACACTCTTATACTCGTATAAAACCTGAATTCGTTATGCTTTTATTCAAAATATTCCCTCTGTATAAATAGTAAACTAAAATAAAACCAACAAGAATTTTTTAAAAATATTGTTTTATTTATAACATACACATAAAAATAAAACTTGCTTTTTAACAAAAATATATGTACAAAAACTTAAGTAGCAGATATACAAATAAGGTACCTTTTATTAAATTGTCAGTATCATGAAGTATTTTTACGTTTAAGAAAAGTAATTAGAAGAAACTACGACATTTCTAGGGTTAATTTAGGAGAAAGGATAACTCCTATCTTCCTTCTTTTTTTCAAAACTTATTTATTTTAATAAGCGAATAAGTGTTTGGGTCAGCTCAGATCATTCATCTGGGCTAACAGTAAAGTAATAAAGGTTGTGTTATATACATTACTGTCCAAAAGTTTGGAAGTAGTGACTATTTTTTTATATTTAAGGCTATTTGCGGTGTAGATTCGCATACAGCCAATACAAAAGCATAATTAGTGACTATGTTAAATTGAAAAATAAATCTATTCTGAAATTCCAAAAAAAAATTTCCGCAATAAATCTTTATCGATGACCTTGGTTACCTGATGTACGAGCAATAAATTTTTATGCGCGTTTCTGACACCGTGAGAGTTTTGACTTCTGAACATATTGTGCTTCAAAATGTTCGTTTCGGTTATTAGTCCGCGTTTTTGGACTTTAGTGTATGTATATATGTATATGTATATGTATATGTATATGTATATGTATATATAATATATATATATATATATATATATATATATATATATATATATATATATATATATATATATATATGGGTGTCCCATTATTCCGTGGACATAGAACTACCACGTATTTTTTGGAATGAAAATAACTCGATTGGAACACAATTTACCTCTATACAAAAGTGCTTCGTTTGTCCGTTAGAGGGCATCAAAGTAAAAAAAAAATATAACACATTTTTCAAGATACGTTCGGGTTTATTTTTAATTGATAATTTGTTGTTGTTGTTGCTTGTTTTCCCTGTGAATATGGAATATTCTTTTGATGAACAGACTGATATGTTGCTAGTACTTGGTTTTTGCGAAGGTAATTGTAGGAAAAGTGTTCGAGTGTATCAAGAGAGATACCCGAATCGACAAATTCCAAATCGCCAGACTTTTGCCAGCATAGAACGTCGACTTCGAGAAATTGGACGATTCCAACCCTTGAGAGTCAATGCTGGAAAACCGCGGCAAGCCCGAACACCTCTAGTGGAAGAAGCTGTTCTTGGAGAAGTCGAAGCAAGTCCAGGTATCAGCACTCGCAGGTTAGAACTTGAACAAAGAGTTAAAAAAAAGCACTGTTAACCGGATTTTAGATGAACAACTCATTCGTTCATTTCACCTTCAGCCCGTCCAAGAATTGTTGCCCATTGATCATCACTCACGTCTGAGATTTGTACGAAATGTTTTAGAATGCAGAGCAATTAATAGGCTATTTCACAAAAAAAATTTTGTTTACGGATGA
This sequence comes from Pachyrhynchus sulphureomaculatus, assembly GCA_019049505.1. Classification (NCBI taxonomy): domain Eukaryota; kingdom Metazoa; phylum Arthropoda; class Insecta; order Coleoptera; family Curculionidae; genus Pachyrhynchus; species Pachyrhynchus sulphureomaculatus. The sequence goes on from CM032448.1 coordinate 1,731, forward strand.
GTCATGTTTTTACCCGTCGTGGTATGATAAATTTGCATAATACACATGTTTACGCCGAAGAAAATCCGCATGCAGTTTACAGAAAGACATTTTCAACGAGAATTTAAAATTAACGTTTGGATGGGGATTGTTGGTAACTTTTTAGTTGGCCCATATAGGTTGCCTGATAACTTAAACGGAGATAGCTATCTACATTTTCTACAGTATTCTTTACCTGAATTATTAGAAGAACTGCCTCTGAATGTAAGAAGAGACATGTTTTTTATGCACGATGGAGCTCCACCCCACTTTGCGCATGCTGTAAGAAATTATCTGAACGAGGATTTTTGTGGTAGATAGATTGGTAGAGGTCAAAAGCTCCAATTCAATGGCCACCTCGTTCCCCGGACCTTAATCCTTGCGATTTTTTCATATGGGGAGCGTTGAAAAACAAAGGTCCAGGTAAACAAGGCCGATCAACTATGGGATAGGATTCAAAATGCTGCGAATACATTAAATAATAATGATATTTTAGAGAGAGTTAGTTTCAATTTTTTGCGCCGTATTGTTATGTGCAGGAACGAAGGTTTCTGGTCATATTGAACAACTTTTGTAAAAAATACTATTACCTGTGTTAAATAAAACTCGTAATAATAATTAATATCATATTTACTTGTTTAATTTCACCAAACTAATTTTAATTATAAGTAAAATGCTTGTTAGTCTTTTTTTTTGCGTAAATCATTAGCCAGAATAATTTTGTACAAGAGACAAAAAATGAAAGTAAATAGAAGGACCTTTTTATGAAAAAAAAATTCAGAGTTGTCGTTAAAGTTGCAAAACTACTAGAATTTATGTAGGGGTGAGGGTAGTTTTCACCCTTCTTGAACCCTTTCGGGTTTTTTGTGAAAGTCAAATATTAGAGCGCCTAGCAAAACATGGGCACCCTAAATCTCGTTCAAATCGGAATATCGGTTCTTAAAATATCTTAAAAAAATGTTTATTTTTTTTTACTTTGATGCCCTCTTACGGACAAACGAAGCACTTTTGTATAGAGGTAAATTATGTCCAATCGACTTATTTTCATTCCAAAAACACGTGGTAGTTCTATGCCCACGGAATAATGAGACACCGTGTATATATATATATATATATATATATATATATATATATATATATATATATATATATATATATACAGGGGCGTGCAAAAGTTTCCGGCCAGTGACATTTTGTACTCTAATGTATTAAAAAAAAGACTAATAATTTTTAATCATTATGAGATGTGAGTATGAGATATAGGAAACAAACTAATATAGTAAAAGAATATTATTTATGTTTGTGAATATATTTATTATTATTATTCTTATATTTATATGTGCAAAAGTTTCCGGCCACATAATATACGTTAACGCAGTAAGACGTTCAAAGACGTATTTACGAATAATAGCGTGTTGAATGTTCACATTTAGTTCATAAAAGGTCGTGGGAGCATAAAGATGGCTCGACATATGCAAATCCAAATTCGTGAGAGTAATAAAATTTTCAAAAGGAAAGTCTTCTCGTTAGATTGCTTCATTATTATCAATAGGTAAATCAACCGTGAACGATATTGTAAAATACCGTTATGGAAGAAAAACGTCTAAAAAAATAGATCGTATCATTAAACACAAATCAACTGCGGATGACAAAAAGACTGCTGCCGAAATTGCACGCGAGCTAAAGGATGAAATCCTAGCTAATGTTAGTCGTAGTACTGTGACACGAAGACTACATGATGTGGGACTTTTTGGCCGTATAGGTATTAAAAACCCATTAAACAGTAAAAAGAATAGGCCCGATTACAATTTGCCAAAGATCACCTAAATTGGACAATCAAAGATTGGAAAAAAGTAGCTTTCTCAGACGAATATAAATTTAATCTTTCTGAAAGCGATGGTAGACAACATGACCGACGACCTATCGGTACGAGAAATGATGTTCGGTACCACTGTAAAACACGGTGGAGGAAGTATAATGGTTTGGGGAATTTTCTCTGCACAGGGAGTCGGTCCATTGATCGAGATCAACGAAATATGAACGCTGATATTTACAAGGACATTTTAGAAAACAATTTGTTATCATATGCTGAAGAAACATTGCCGCAGAATTGGATATTTCAGCAGGATAATGACCCCAAACATACATCCAAGTTATTAAAACAGTGGTTTTCTGCGTCAAATGTGAGAGTTTTAAGCTAGCCATCTCAATCACCGGACTTGAACCCAATAGAACACTTATGGGAAACGCTAGATCGTCAAGTTCGAAAGGGTACATATTCAAATAAAGCCACATTATTCAAATCATTGAAGAAAGAATGGGATAAAATTTCACCTGCTTGTATTAATCGATTAATTGAGTCAATGCCACATCGTTGTGCGGCTGTTATCGCTGCAAAGGGTATGGCTACAAAATATTAACATAAAAATATAATTTAAGCCTATTATAGAGCATATAGACTAATAATTTTTCTCGTAGTACAAAGTGGCCGAAAACTTTTGCACATATAAATATAAGACTAATAATAATAAATATATTTACAAACATAAATAATATTCTTTTACTATATTATTTTGTTTCCTATATCTCATACTCACATCTCATAATGATTAAAAATCATTAGTCTTTTTTTTTAATAAATTAGAGTACGAAATGTCACTGGCCGGAAACTTTTGCACGCCACTGTATATATGTAGAAAACTGCCATACTCCATTTTAAAATAAAACCCTGAAATATATATTAATACTGAGATACAAAAAATATATTGCAATGCAAAAAGATGTATTATAAATTGTATTAACACCGACTAAAGAAAAATTACTTATTCTACTAATACATAATCCGCATTTTTTTTTATCAAATGGTTCAAATTCAAACGGTCAAGTTGTATGTGAAATATAATTTTTTAATGACAATTCCAAATTTCTTACCATTACTTAACATATGAAATTATTTGAGTGCTTTCCTAAGAATCGCAGATGCATTACCATGAAAGGAAAATTGGGCGCAGGTAATTTGCACACCACTAATCCGTTTATGACCTAGACATATTTAAGGGATTGTAATTGCAGAAGTAAATTCCACACCGAGTACTTTCAGGTAGAGGATGAGGGTTGATAAATGGGTGGTGGTATGCACCGGCCTGTTCAATTAAATCATTATTAAACCCTTCTACATATCAGTTTAATACATATTATTAATTTGTGATTATTACTTGATTGTGCGTATATTTTTTAAAGTGTTGCTAATATGGAAGCAAAGTTAATAAAAAGTAATCGAAGAAAGGACATGTTATGTGTGAATTACTACACTTACTTTCGACAAAAGGTGCTAAAATGTGGAAAAACATTTTGGAGATGTTCAAAAAAAGATTGCAAATCAAAAGTCTTCACCGTTGGGCCCGAGAATTTAGTTACCAGAAGTGAAGGACTCCATACACACGAAGCCGACACCAAGAAGCTGAATCGGCAAATAATTAGTAATTCCTGTAAAAGAAAAGCCGGAGAGCATATGAGTGAAAGGCCATCTAAAATTATCCGACAAGAACTACAAAACACGCTGCCTGAAACAGTAACAGAAAAAGATGTCGAATATATTAGAAAAAACATTTGTAACCATAGACGAAAATTTTTGTCAGGACGTAATCCAAGAAGTACTGAGGAGGTGCATAGTGTTTTAGAGACATTTGAAATCAAAACTAGCAAGTGTGAGAATTTTCTATATATAAATGAACTCGAAAGTGGCATTATTATTTTTTCTTGCCCTACAAATGTCAATATGTTGTGTAAAATATCCAATATATATATATATATATATATATATATATATATATATATATATATATATATATATATATATATATATATATATATGGACGGCACCTTTTCATACTGCACTAAATATTTTACACAGTTATTTACAGTGCATTGTTTTGCAAACGGTCATTACATTCCATTATTATTTTGCTTATTGCGTGATAAGAGAGCTGAAACATACAAAAACCTCTTCACATTATTTAAAATGTAAGATTTATTCAACAGATACACTGTATTTCAATACAGAGAAAATTACTATTGACTTCGCAAAATCTATTTATAAGGCAGTATCTGAAAGTTTGGCCAAATGCTAAAGTGTTAGGATGTAGATTTCATTTACACCAATCTTGGTTTCGCAAGATACAGAATCTAGGTCTAGCTAAAGAATATTGCGACAAAAATTCTGAAATTGGTCGTTGGTTAAAGTATTGTTTCGGCTTGTCCTATTTAGCACCCGAAGAATTAGGTGACAGTTTTGCATACGATTTATATTCTATAAAACCGGAGGATAAACGTTTAAATAAATTTTGTGATTACCTACTAGAAACGTATATAGAGGAAGAAGCCGATTTTCCAGTTGAACTATGGGCAGAATCGAGTCCATTTTTAACTCGAACGACTAACTGTTGTGAGTCCTTCCCTTCCCATCTAAATAATTCTTTTTATTCTACACATCCGTCTCTGTATACTTTTATCGATAGGCTGAAAGAATTTCAGATTAACGTATATATAAAAATACAAAGTGTCGACGAGTCTAAAATAAGTAATAATCATAATAATCAAAAATTAAAACATTTAAAAAATCTTTATGAACAAAGACAATTAGGAAATATTAATCGTTTCCATTTTTTAAAATGTGTCTCCTATTTTTCTCAACCTGTTTTGTAAATATATATAAATAGATATGTATAGGTTTGTAACATTATCTAGTATATGTAAGGAAATTTGTCCAATTGTATTTTATGTATTTAGCAAAAACTTCTTGTTTTATCAATTTTATATGAAATAAAAACATATATTTTTGCAAATATCTAAAATTTTCAATAAAAACTGATTTAAAAGAAATCCGTTTAATTTTATTTAGATGAATAAAGCATAATTATATTTGCTTGGTGTGGAAATTAGGTTAGTGTGGAATTTACCTGTTGTATTAAGGGCGCAGGTACTCTTGGTGTGAAATTTACTAACGCCGGAAAAATTTAATGAACACTGTTATCTCCAAATTAACGAAAAAAGTGTGTTTCATAATACGGTATGCCACCCTGAGATATAATGTTAATCTTCTGTAAAGATAGCCTAGTTGCCAGTGGTTTTGAGCTCTCATTAAATATTAACAGGCTGCATTTTGGCAAACAGGTCGTTTTTGAACGTAGAATACGATAAAAAGAAAAAGTTTGCTTAAGTTGGCATTGGTATAACAACTAAAGACGAATCGAAAGATTCGCATTTTTAAAAGTCACCAAAAGCCCAACTGAGGAGCCGTGATACGGCAAAACACGTCTTGGGATGGTTCAGCAAATACGAAAAACACTTTTGGTGACTTCTGAAAATGCGAATCTTTCGATTGGTCTTTAGTTGTTATACCAATGCCATCTATGCCTTCGAGCGGTAAGCTCGAGAAGGTACGTTTCTGCAATAAGTGCCAGCCGTGCTGTGCCGCTCTGCTTGAAAATACTCTGTAAATCACCGACAGAGTACAGTATAAGCATCTATTTGTCATAATTTTTGCTAAAGTTTGTTGTATGCTAAGCCCTTAAAAATCAAAATAAAATCAAAAATTCGGTTTTTCGGTAATACCTCGAAAAATAAAAAAGATATCAAAAACTAATAGCACCACGTGAAAGAAGTGAAGAATTTTACAAAAAAATTAACATATAGATTTTTTTTTCATTAGCGTGAGCATTTATTAAAAATTCGAATAGGTAATTCAAAAAGTCTAGTCCGCCAAACAGGTTAATTTGAAAGTCTACGCGCACCGATTAAACGATATTACTTAGACGAAAAAATGCGATCTAATTGACGATTGCACTTGAAACAGTAGCTTTACGGTTTAAAGACGACGAGGAACTCAACACCGCCGTTGCAAATGCTTCAATGCCCAGGCGGAGAACTTCTATGCAGAGGGATTAGGGAAGCTGGTGCAGAGTTACGAAAAGTGCATAGAAGTGAACGGCGATTATTTGGAAAAGTGAAGCAGGTTTGTAGAAAACTAAAAACCGTCAATAAAAACTTTTTCTAACGAATACATTTTTTTATGACCAAACGGCTCTTACTTTTCGAATATGCCTCGTACATATTTAGAACAATCTAATTTAACATTTGGGGAAATTTCGAGTGGTTCTGCTCGATACATCTAAGGCATTTGACCGTGTTTGACTATGCATTTATGGTAGCTCTGCATGGTTTTGTCTATGGCTCTTGTGTTTCCTTACGAGTGGCAGTGAACGGATTTTTTTTCTAACAGATAGGAATTCTGAGAAGTGTATTACTTCATATAAAACTCTGTGCTTGCTTAGAAACAAAAAAAAATACGCATAGCATTCAATATATGTATAGGTGTACGTTAAAAATTGTAAATAGGAATGTTTAAATATAATAACTTTGCAATTACACCTAAATTTTATATACTCCAAGAGGAAAAATATTTTAAAAAATGTTATAGACCAAGAGGGAAGAGAAAAACATCGAATTAATGTCTCATTGCCTGATTTATCGCCTAACGACTTCTTTTTGTCCCCGAACGTCAAAAAAAAAATGCGTGGACGGCGATTTTCATCACCTCAAGAAGCTGTAGAGTGCTTCCAAAACTATGTTTTTAAGGTACCAATTTCAGTGTTTCAAGAATTGGTTCGAACGCATGCAAAAGTGTGTAAATTTTAAAGGCGAATATTTTTGAGAAACAAAAAAATTTTTTTCTTTCATTGTTTTTACGAAAAAAAATACGCAAGAGAAAGAGAACACTAGTTTTTCTGTAGACTTTTTAACCTATCGTACAGAAAAATAATATTTCCTTCTTACTGGAAATGTCCTGGAGTTCAGCCGATACTCAAAAAAAAAAAAATCCGAAATATCATGCCAAACGACTACCGACCGCACTGCTTTCAATAATATCAAAAATTATGGAAAAGGATATCAATCAGCATCTTCTAAAATACCTAGATTCAATATTATTAGCGAACATCAATATGGCTTTCGTAAGCAAATATCAACGTATCTAACCTGTGTTATACGAGGCGTATTCGAAAATTAGGGACCGTTTGCTTATATTTAAATATCGGCGGGTCTAAACAAAGTTGTACGTATAGAGCGCCATATATTGATTGTTTCCGAAGCCACTGAAGTTATTGTTTTGATTCAGTGGTCGTTTGCCTGTCGGTGAATGCAGACAACAATGTCCGCGAAAATCGTTGCGAAGTACGTGTTGTGATTCGATTTTTGTGTGTAAAAGGATCATCAGTTGCTCAAATTTATCGGGAGTTGTGCTTAGGTTATGGACCTACAGTAATGAGTGAGAAAAACGTTAGTCAATGGTGTCGGAACTTCAAAAATGGCCGCACAAATGTGCATGATGAAGAGCCGAGTGGCAGGCCCAGTATCCAGACCGATGAAATCGTTCAACAAGTGGACGAAAAAATGCGATCTAATTGACGATTGCACTTGAAGCAGTAAATTGATGGACAACGGTTTACAGACGACGAGGAACTCAAGACCGCCGTTGTCAACTGCTTCAATTCCCAGGCGGAGAATTTCTACGCAGAGGGATTAAAGAAGCTGATGTAGCGTTACGAAAATTGCTTAGAAGTGAACGGCGATTATTTGGAAAAGTGAAGCAGTTTTGTAAGAAACTAAAACCGTCAATAAAAACTTTTTCTAACGAATACATTTTTTTTACGACCAAACGGTCCTTACTTTTCAAATATGCCTCGTACATATTTGGAACATCCAGTTTAACATTTGGGGAAATTTCGAGTGGTTGTGTTTGATACATCTAAGGCATTTGACCGTGTTTGGCTAGACTTTTATGGGATATCTGCAAGGTTCTGTTTATGGTTCTTGTATTTACTTACGAGTGGCAGTGAATGGTTTTTTTTCTAACAGATAGGAATTCTGAGAAGTGTATTACTTCATATAAAACTCTGTGCTTGCTTAAAAACTAAAAAAATACGCATAATATTCAATATATGTATAGGTGTACGTTAAAAATTGTAGGTGGGAATGTTTAAGTATAATAACTTTGCAATTACACTTAAATTTTATATACTCCAAGAGGAAAAATATTTAAAAATAAATGTTATAGACCAAGAGGGCGGCTAGAAATTTTGACCTATCGACTAACTGCCTGGTTGTTCATTCTATCGGGCGAGTCGACGCCTTTAACGTTGATTTTGTGGCCCCCGTGCCCTACAAGGCCCAAAATCCTACATCCAAAAATGGACTATCGTTTAACCACTTGAATCAAGTACCATAATATTTGTTGACACTGGGAAAGTTCAGGACCCCAAAAACGCCGCCGAGACCGGACCTAGCTTTAGGGGCCAAAAAACGACCCAAAAAGGGACCGTTAAGTAAAAATAAGAAAACCACGATTATAACCGTTTTTGGCTGGAAAAAGCGGGTCTAGCTTCGTCCTCTAGTATTGGCGGCGTCTTTTTGCAGGTTACCTCTTACTTTATTAAGAACAAACGAAATTTATTGATTTTATATGGTTAAATTGATAATTCTAGGTTAAATGACAGTCCGGTCTCGGCCACGTCTGCCCTTTGAAGCGCTCGACTATTTTGGTGTCAACAAACGATATGGTACTTGAGTCGAGTGGTTAAATGTAGCATTTTGGGCCTTACCTGGGCTTTCCAGGGCGTGGGTGCCGCAAAATCAACGTTAAAAGCTTTAATTCGACTCGCCTGATAGAATGAACAAATAGGCAGACGGTTAGTCGACAGATCAAAATTTTGGGTCGCCATCCTGGTCTATTAGAATTGATCTCGTATTAAGCAATTAAGGGTCAACATCATTGTAAAATTTTTAAAAAATCGCTTTTTTTCTTAGCTTAAATGATTCTTTATGTTATCTCGAATGTGGTGCAGGCATCGCAGAGTAAAGGTACATACAAAATATTTTACGATAAATTACAACTAAAACTTTTTTCACCTTACCGGAAACATAACTCAAAAAGTTTTCAATCAATCTTGTTCACAGCTTTAAGAGGCCATAACTCAGGGAATGACTTACGTATATTAGGATTAATGCAATTTTTTTTTATTTATTAACAATTTAGTGCAAAATTTTTCGTCATTTTTTTTGGTTATGTTTATTTGTCTGCCAAATTAACAAAAATCAATATTTTTTCATTTGCCTACATCATTCCCTACATTTTCACTCATAAAATAAGAATATTTTTGTTCATTTTAGAGTCATCCCTTTGTGAGAAATCTTTCCGGTAGTGCAAAAAAGAAGTTTTTGTTCTCCGAGGGCTACAGCCGCCATTTTGTATTAAAAAATTTTGAAAAAAAAAAAAAAAAAAAATCATGTATGTTCTTTGATATTTGTATAATAAAAAAAATTTAACCGCAAATCGATATCTTGTTTAGTTTTTAGTAGAAAAATTCCTAGATTGCACCTTTTTTTGACCTCTACAGTGGCGTTCACCCTTAAGTATAAATTAATCAAAATGGTATATGTATATACACGCTGACGCCGTTTTGAAAAGATAAGAAATTTTTTTAAAAAAAGGTTATTCTCTTTTAGTCAGATGATATCGATTTTCTGTTTTTAAGTAGTATGAAAATAAGAATAAACAATAATAACAAAAAGTTAAAAAAATTATTCTTCTAACGACTAAAATAAATAATTTTGAATGTAAACGATATCACAAATTATGTAAGTAAAATCTAAACTATCTAGACAAGTTAATACGTTTTTATGAGAAATATTCACGACGTCCCAAGCAAAAGTATTGATCTGAATTAACTCGAAAACAAATCTTATTTGCCAAAAAAAGTAAAACCACACATCAGCCCGAAAAAGTCTATTGAATGATCGTTATCATTATGTGCTTTGCGATCTTTGTATACAGTAAATTCTCGATGTAACGAATACGCTGTGATCTCACAAGGTTACGTTAAAATCAATACATTCCATATAACGAATCCCACCCAGTTAGGGAACGTTAACGTTGTAATGACGATTTTTCAAAAAAAAATTGAAAAATATTCCCTTCTAATTTTATAGGTTTCGCGAATTATGTTATATCGTCGTTGCGAAAGAAACTGCCACGTTCAGATGCTCCATGCATATTAGCAAGACTTTCTTATGCGTTTTTTGATATGGAAATTGGCAAGTCTCATCCACATTTCAGGAAGGCATTGGATAACTTCCGGGTGTTTTCTCGTTTCAAAGCTAGAAACACTCATTTTTGGGTCAAAAGATCGATCTGCTTCGAAGCAGTACTCTCCTAAATTCCTATCATGCACCCCATCACTGGTATTTTCCAAAGATGACGATAAGTTACGGTGTCTAGCCAATATTCAGAATAACATCCTTCATATTTTCAGGTTTTTTCAGGACCAATAACTCAGTTACTGTCGTCAACCAACGGGAAATTCGTCGACACTCTTCTCCTTCAGAGCTTCTTTTACAATATCATAGCTTCAGCATTCCGTGAGAGCAATGGTTATTTTTGGCTGAGGTGTCGTTTCTGCGAGTTCTGTTTTCACTCTTCCAACCTTATTTGCATACTGCCTAATATTAGAAAGAATCTTTGAAGTTCTGGAGGTTATTATTACCTTATTTTTTACCAACTTGACATACACAGACTTTTTTAGGGAACGACGATGACAAGATCAGCACTTCAAACAGGTACATACTTAAACAGATTCTACAGGACTCAGAGAAAGTTTACTATATTCCACCCCGAATTATTGCAGCCAGTGTTAAGATCGCATGAACGGTGTTCAGCCTGCATGTACCGAAATTTAGCCGTACCGAGCCATCTGGATAATCCATCGACACTTGGATTATCTTCTCTTATATATTGAAACCATCTTAAACCTTTCCATAAATAGAAAGAAGGTTTCGTGGGAATTTTCCTAAGAAAACGGAGGTCAACTATCAGCAGTAGCTTTATTCTTTAATCCTAGAAACGCACCACGAGGGTTGTGTGCTGTTTTTAGCTAACTTTATTAAGGCTTCCGTCGAGCCACACATGGAACCTACCCCATTGTGAAAGTGTACTGGCTGCAGAAATCATGCTTTTTTTGTATCCACGCCCGCGCAGCTTCAAATATCATAAAATTTTTCATTTTTCCAAGTCAATTTTCTTGACTTTTAAAGATAATTCCTTGGTAATCCCAAGTTTCCCAGGTAGCTGGATACCGTATAAGTCATAAATGCCCCACTTAAGGGTATGTATTTCATACAAAAATTTGTTTTTAAACTGTGATATATTATTATTATTATTAGGACATTTAGCATCGAATATATTACAGTGATAAATATCCGGATGTGTGTGTGGGACGAATTCCTTCCGTCATTCTTTGTATCAGATAGAAAACTTACGTTATACCGAGGATTTTGTTATCACGAGGTACATTCTTTCGAGAATATTTACCATTACAAGGAAAGAAATGACTATGGTCTGCAAAAATTTTACGTTATATAGCGGAGTTCGTTATATCGAGATTCGTTATATCGAAAGTTAACTGTAATTTGTTTCCAGTTATGCGAGTTGGATACTGTCCGTTTGGATACCAGGAATATTTACTTACGTTAACAGAATTTAAGAATATAAATTAGTGCGGAAAATGGAATAGCCTATATTTTTATTAGTCTATCTACAATGCCATGTTGTGTTACAGCTTACTTACAAAAAGGTCATATTATCTCTAAAATTGTCTAAGATACGACAAAATTTAAAAGTACATTAGACATTTCAAGGTATATTATTTTATATTACTATTTATTAAATATGTTTGATTGTTACATAATTTAGTCTATAACCAGTATTTTCTTTTATTTATTACGGGCCTGTCGTTTTGATGGATTCGCCACTTAATTTTTTTTATTTATTTTTATAGTTATTAACAATAATTCCAGAAATTCAAGCAAATAAAGCACTGAAGAATTAAACGACTTATTTCTTAACAAAAAAGGTTTAAAAATATTGTTAAATTAATAAAGCTTAGAAATGTTGTGGGATTTAATAATTTTGTGTTTGAAAGGCAACGACAAGAACAAACCTCGAGGAAGAAACTGCTTGTGAAAATTTTAAAACAAATTATCTGCACTAAATCTTTATGGATTACCTCAATTATCTGATGTAATTACAATACGTTTTTATTCGCGTTCTTAGGATTTTTATTCTTGTCAATTTCCAACTGCACACGTCTTTGATTACTTGTGTTTCATCCAATTCCAAAAAGGGTTGTTTACTTACAATGGTTGAGTTTAATAACTAGATTGACATTTAATAAGACATTAGCAACTGTACTTCAAAGTGTGCTTCGTGCGGTTGTTTAGTCCAGTATATAGTTATGTCTCTCAGGGCGCCAACTAACCTAAACTAAAACTTTAAACGCGTTTTTCTCGAAACCACGTTTTTCACCTTACCGGAAACATAACTCAAAAAGTTTTCAATCAATCGATTAAAAATCTTGTACACAGCTTTAAGAGGCCATAACTCAGGGAATGACGTACGTATATTACGATTAATGCAACCTTTTTTTTATTTATTAACAATTTAGTGCAGAATTTTTCGTCATTTTTTTGGTTATGTTCATTTACCTGCCAACCTAACAAAAATCAATATTTTTTCATTTCCCTACATGATTCCCTAGATTTTCACTTATAAAATAAGAATACTTTTGTTCTTTCATTCTAGGGTAATCCCTTTATCAGAAATCCTTCTGGTAGTGCAAAAAAGGGGTTTTTGTTCTCCGAGAACTACAGCCGCCATTTTGTATTAAAAAATTCTGAAAAAAAACCATGTATGTTCTGTAATATTTGTATAATAAAAATTTTTTAACCACAAATCTATTCTATATATATATATATATACATATATAGTATAGTTTTTAGTAAAAAAAATTCTTAACTTGCACCTTTTTTTGACGTCTACAGTGGTGTTCACCGTTAAGTATAAATTAATCAAAATGGTATGTATGGTATGGTATGTATATACACGCCGTTTTGAAAAGATAAGAAATTTAAAAAAAAAAAAGATTATTCTCGTTTAGACAGATGATATCGATTTTCTGTTTTTCAGTAGTATGAAAATAACAATAAACAATAATAACAAAAAGTTTAAAAAAATATTCTTCTAACGACTAAAATAAATAATTTTGAATGTAAACGATATCACAACTTATGTAAGTAAAATTTAAGCTATCTAGACAAGTTAATACGTTTTTATAAGAAATATTCACGACGTCCCAACCACAAGTATTCACCTGAATTAACTCGAAAACAAATCTTATTTGTCAAAAAAAGTAAAACCACACATCAGCCCGAAAAAGTCTGTTGAATGATCGCTATCATTATTTGCTTTGCGATCTTTGTGGGTGAAGTTTGACGATGAATAAAATTTAAATGGGTAGTTTAGGATATAATGTTATTTATACAGTAAATTCTCGATGTAACGAATACGCTGTGATCTCGCAAATATTACATCATAACGAAGGTTACGTTAAAATCAATACATTCTATGGAATGTATGTTATATGTAACGAATCCCATCCAGTTAGGGAACGTTAACGTTGTAATGAGGATGTTTCAAAAAAAATTTGGAAAAAATTCCCTTCTAATTCTATAGGTTTCGCTATAATATGAATTATGTTATATCGTCGTTGCGAAAGAAACTGCCACGTTCAGATGCTCCATGCATATTAGCAAGACTTTTTTATGCGTTTTTCGATATGGAAATCGGCAAGTATCGTCCACATTTCAGGAAGGCATTGGATAACTTCCGGGTGTTTTCTCGTTTCAAAGTTAGAAACACTTATTTTTGGATCAAAAGATCGATCTACTTCGAAGCAGTAATCTCCTAATTTCCTATCATGCACCCAATCACTCGTATTTTCCAAAGATGACAATAAGTTAGGGTGTCTAGCCAATATTCAGAATAACATCCTTCATATTTCCAGGTTTTTTCAGGACTAATAACTCAGTTACTGTCGTCAACCAACGGGAAATTCGACGACAGAGTCTTCTCCTTCAGAGCTTCTTTTACAATGTCATAGCTTCCGCATTCCGTGAGAGCAATGGTTATTTTTGGCTGAGGTGTCGTTTCTGCGAGTTCTCTTTTCACTCTTCCAACGTCATTTGCGTACTGCCTAATATTAGAAAGAATCTTTGTAGTTCTGGAGGTTTTTTACCAACTTGACATACACAGACTTTTTTAGGGAACGACGATCACAAAATCAGCATTTCAAACAGGGGGAATTTTCCTAAGAAAACGGAGGTCAACTATCAGTAGTAGCTTTATTCTTTATTCCTAAAAACGCACTACGAGGCTTGTGTGCTGTTTTTGGCTAACTTTATTAAGGCTTCAGTCGAGGCACACAGGGAACCTATCCCATTGTGAAAGTGTATCGGCTGCAGAAATCATGCCGTATCCAAAGAAAACAGCCATGATCGGTCGTATCCACGCTCGCGTAGCGTCAAATCCCGTACAGTTTTTCATTTTTTTCAATTCAATTTTATTGACTTTCAAAGCAAAAGATAATTCCTTGGTAATTCCAAGTTTCCCTGGTCGCTGGATACCGTATAAGTCATAAATAGCCCACTTAAGGGTGTGTACTTCATACAAAAATTTGTTTAAACCGTAATATATAGTAGGTAACTAACACAGAGTACAATATTTGCCGCAGGACATTTAGCATCGAATATATTATAGTGATATATATCCAAATGTTAAGGTGGGTCGAATTCCTTCTGTTATTCTTTATATCAGATGGAAAACTTACGTTATACCGAGGATTTTGTTATCACGAAGTACATTCTTTCGAGAATATTTACCATTACAAGGAAAGGAATTGCTCTGGTCTACGAAAATTTTACGTTATATGGGGGAGTTCGTTATATCGAAAGTTTACTGTAATTTGTTTCCAGTTATTCGAGTTAGATACTGTCCGTTTGGGCACCAGGAATATTTACTTACGTTAACAGAATCTAAGAACATAAATTAGTGCGGAAAATGGAATAGCCTATATTTTTATTAGTCTATCGACGCCATGTTGTGTTACAGCTTACTTACAAAAAGGTCATATTATCTCTAAAATTGTCTAAGATACGACAAAATTGAAGAAGTACATTAGACATTTCAAGGTATATTATTATATATTACTATTTATTAAATATGTTTGATTGTTACATAGTTTAGTCTATAACCAGTATTTCTTTTATTTATTACGGGCCTGTCGTTTTGATGGATTCGCCACTTAATTTTTTTATTTAAAACAATAATTCCAGAAACTCAAGCAAATAAAGCACTGAAGAATTAAACGACTTATTTCTTAACAAAAAAAGTTTAAAAATATTGTTAAATTAGTAAAGCTTAGAAATGTTGTGGGATTTAATAATTTTGTGTTTAAAAGGCAACGACAAGAACAAACCTCCAGGAAGAAACTGCTTGTGAAAATTTTAAAACAAATTATCTGCACTAAATCTTTATAGATTACCTCAATTATCTGATGTAATTACAATAAGTTTTTATTCGCGTTCTTAGGATTTTTATTCTTGTCAATTACCAACTGCACACGTCTTTTATTACTTTTGTATCACCCGATTCCAAAAGGGTAGTTTACTTACGATGGTTGAGTTTAATAACTAGATTGACATTTAATAAGACATTAGCAACTGTACTCGAGCAAATGTGGGTGACGCGATTTCTAAATTTATCGTGCTTCAAAGTGTTCGTGCGGTTGTTTAGTCCAATATAAAGTTATGTCCCTCAGGGCGCCGTTAGTTTGAATTAAAAATATTTATAATGACCACGAAAAAATGGCGAATACGTCACAGCGCCAGACCCTGAAAACAATTTTCCACTTTTCTTGTTAAATAGTGTTACTTCATTGGCCCTTTTGCATTATTTTTTTAATCTAGCTCAGAAAAAATCCGTCTGAGGTGTATTCCTGTAGTAAGTAGTGAAATTAGTACCTGATAAGATTTTTATGGCAGGGTTTGATTAAGTATAGTCCTAAGATTCCTGGTTATCTATGTGCTAGAGAATTCCTAACTGGCCAAGCTAAAAAAAAAAAAAATAGTTCAGTACGTCCCTCGTAAATATAAACTATAAAATAAATACTGATTTTGTCCAGACCTTCCTCTTTCCCTATGTGTTTGATCCTCTTAAAACCTTTATACGAGGAGCTGGGCGTATGGCACACAACAAAATATATGTAAGTAGTGCTAGCCCGAATACATATGTAGTATGAAAGGAGCTGCCAACCAGACCACGACTTGAAGGAGGAAATTAAGCGCTGTATCAACAAAATTCAGCCACATTTATGCAAAACGGTCATGGAAAATTTCGACAAGAGTGCGTATCTGCCAGCAAAGCCGTGGAGGCCACTTACCCGATATGTTATTCCATACATAACCCTATACTAAAGTATACTTTATGAATCAAAAAAATTACAATTTTTAATCAAAAACCTATGTTTTCTATCAAAATTACTTCTCGCGTGAATTTTGGGACACTCTTTATATGCGCCCCAAACACAGAACGACAAACTGATTTAAAACTAAGCCTCATCAACCAACTGTAAATTAATGCATTTTTCAATGAACACCATTCTATTTTGACAACTGCAATCGATTAAAACTAAAAAGTAACAAAATATCACTCACCAAAGTCTGCTTCTGTTGTTCCTTCTGTAAAACAGCTTCAGTCTGACTGGGATCGAACTTGCATACGGCCGCAATTACTCTGGCTAACACCAAACTCTCCTTCCCCAACATATAATTGTACAGGACATTCCTTAAATATTCTATTTCTGTAGAGCTTGATAGTTCAGCGCAATGGTTTAGTGTTACTAACGTTTCGTCTAATTTTCTATTTAACTTTTCGTTTTTATTTTTCATTTTTTGTAGTTCATTTTCGTAAAATTCAATCGAACTCTGGTTCGTTATGTCTACGTGTTTGTACTGTGTGATTTTTTCTCTTAGTGATTCTACTTCTTTCTGTAAACGCTCAGTTTCAGCTTGCGGGCCGTTTGATGTTGCGCCCAGGAGGAAGTTCTCCTGTTTGATTATCGATAGATTATCTGGAAGAGAATTAAATTACTATTTTTTTTTGTAATAACAAATTTTTATTACAATCTGTCAAGTAAGAACGTGTCCGCGATAATTCATTTTCGGTAGATGTGATTCTAGCGATTCGACAAAAATCGGTAAAGAGAACCTCTGTCTACAACGCATTTTAGTAAAAGTATCAGTCGATTTCAAACTTTCGTCGAAATCATGTAAAATCTAAAATGAGTCAGTTGTTTGCGCGTCGGTTCGAGGCAGTCTTTCTTTGTTCCCATTCAAAGGGGCCTAAAATGATACATTCTATATATATATATATATATATATATATATATATATATATATATATATATATATATATATATATATATATATATATAACAAGGATTTTCTACAGCTAACGCTGTCTTCCTTCTCTCAGCCTTTGATTCCATCCGTTTCTATCTTCCCAGTCTCCATCTGTTAGACCCCTGTCCTCCATAGCCTCGTCCACGTCGTCTCTCCACGATCGTCTGGGTCTTCCTCTTTTTCTTCTCCCTATAGGGCTCCACTCCGTTATTTTCTTTATCCACCTATTACACAGGGCAACAAAAAATATTTTTGTTTTGGTGCCTGGGATTTTAGAGCTGATTTTAACTATATTTGGGACGCTAAATCTATACATGCAATCCGTTTTTCTCTATCAGCTCTACTTTTTTAGATACATCAACTTATCTACCAATGTGGTTTTTATTCAGTATATTCATTTATGAGAGTTCTAAAATTATTATATATTCATTAATGTAGGAACAATGGTTTTATTGTCAGTCTGTAATTGAGTAAATTCCAGATAAATCTATAAATAGTGGAACCATTGCCTATCAGGTACCTGAACTGACCCTTTTAATCACCTAACTCGGGTAAGTCTCGTCAGTTTGTGCGTTCTTACTAATGAGAGTAGATCGAATTCGGCGTGTTATTTTATGTTAAGAAAAGAGTGTTTTTGTGTTATTGAACAGAATTAAAATGAGTTCAGGTTCCAGTTCAAGAAGAAGTTGTGTAAATCAACCTGATGTGTTTTGCTATATATGCGGAGAATACATGTTTCAACAAAACAGACAAACTATTACTGACTTTGTAAAGCGAGCGTATCTTGGATACTTTGGAGTTAAGCTTGGTGATCAGGACAAAACGTGGGCCCCGCATCTCGTATGTAAAACTTGTACAGAGCATTTACGGCAGTGGACTACCGGGAAAAGAAAATGTCTAAAATTCGGCGTACCAATGGTTTGGAGAGAACCAAAAAAACCACTTCAATGATTGTTATGTCTGTTTAGTAAATACTAATGGAATCAATCGAAATAACCGCAGTAAGTGGACTTATCCCAATTTAGACTCGGCAATACGCCCTATCCCGCACTCAGATGAAATACCGATTCCAACATTTCATCAGCTACCACATATCTCTGATGACGAATATTTTCCCTCTGATCGCTCTTCTGATGCTAATAAAAGTTCTGATGCTAATGAAACTAACAGTGACTACGAGGGGACGTCATCAGTTCCTCAACGCTTCAATCAAAATGAATTAAATGATCTCACCAGGGATCTCAATTTATCGAAAAAAGCTTCTGAAGTACTGGCTTCTAGGTTGAACGACAAAAATTTACTGGAACAAGGAACCAAAATTACCTTTTACCGTACAAGAGAAAAAGATCTGCTACCATTCTTTTCTCAAGAAGACAATCTTGTATTTTGTCACGAAATTAGGGGACTCATGAAAGAAATGGGACTTTCTGAATATATTCCAGATGATTGGCGCCTATTTATTGACAGTTCAAAGCGAAGTTTAAAATGTGTCCTTCTACATAATGGGAATAAATATGGTTCAATACCACTAGCTCACTCAACGAAACTGAAAGAAGAATATAATACCATAGCTTTGGTCTTGCAGAAGATAAAGTATTACGAACATCAATGGATGATTTGTGTAGACTTAAAAATGGTAAACTTTCTTCTTGGGCAGCAAAGTGGTTACACGAAATATCCGTGTTTCTTGTGCCTCTGGGATAGTAGGGACAAAACACACCACTGGGTTAGAAAAGATTGGCCTCAGAGAGAAAACATGGACGTTGGGGAAAAGAATGTCATTAACGACGCTTTGGTTGAAAGAGAAAAAATCATACTTCCTCCGTTACATATAAAGTTGGGCTTAATGAAGCAATTTGTAAAGGCTCTTGATAAGAATGGGTCTTGTTTTGCATATATAGGGGTAAAAATGCATCAGTTGAGCACAGAAAAACTCAAAGCAGGGATATTTGACGGCCCCCAAATAAGACAATTAATTAAGGATCCTGCCTTCATAAATTCAATGAATCAAGTTGAACGAGAAGCTTGGACATCATTTGTTGCAGTTGTAGAAAATTTTCTAGGCAAACATAAAGCTCAAAACTATGTTGAAATGGTTAACAAGATGCTTAATAGTTTCAAATCCTTAGGGTGCAATATGAGTATTAAAATACACTATTTACACAGCCACTTAGACCATTTTCCAGAAAATTTAGGAGACATGAGTGAGGAACAAGGTGAAAGATTTCACCAAGCTATTAAAATTATGGAGGACCGCTACCAAGGAAGATGGGACATGCACATGATGGCAGATTACTGCTGGAGTTTAAAAAGGGACTGTTTAAAAAAACATTCAAGAATGTCGCGGAAAAGAAGCTTTCCAAGTGTTGAGTGACTATTTCATTTCTTCAATGTTTTTTTTTGTTTGTAAGTACGACATAATATTGTATTTTGTATAACTAAAATAAAAATTTCGTATCTACTTTTGTTTACTACACTTACGGATTTGAGTTACAATAATGTAACTTATATTTCTCTAAAATTGTATATCTTAAAAATTTGAGCTCCTAGGTACAAATGAATACGTTATTTGAATTCAGGACATCAAATTGATATAGAATCAGCTCAAAAAACCTCGACACCAAAACAGCTGTTCCCCTGTGTTATCTTCGCTTCGTCTTATGTGCCCATACCATTTTAATCGTTTTTCTTCAATGGTGTTTATTGCGTTCTCTTTGATGTTCATTCTGCTTCTTATTTCTTCATTTTTTATTCTCTCCATACGTGTCACTCTACAACATCTTCTCCAATACTCCATCTCTACCGCGTTAATTTTAGATTTATTTCTTTTGTTGATCGTCCATGTTTCTGACCCGTATGTCGTTATGCTTTGTATTATTGATTTGTATATGCGTGTTTTGTTTCTCTTTGTAATATGCTTGTCCCACAGGATTTAATTGTCTTATGCATGTTCGCGTTTGTCCTAATCTAGCTTTAATCTCTTCTTCTGATGTTGCGTTTTTTGAAATGATGGTTCCTAGATATTTAAATCTATCGGTTCCTTTGAATATTGTTTCGTTATCTACTTCTAGATTCTCCACGTTTCCCTCCTTTGTTGTTAGATATTCCGTTTTATCCAAGTTTATTGCTAATCCTGCTGTTGTGTATTCTTCTTTCAGTTTTCTTACCATATAACTGAGGTCTTCCTCATCTTGCGCTATGATTACTTGGTCGTCTGCGAAACTTAGAGTATATAAGTAATCTTCTCGTATTGGGACTCCCCATTCCACTACATTTTTGCTTCCATTTTTTTAATATTTGTTCGAGGTATATTTTGAATAGTGTTGGGGATGTAAAGCATCCTTGTAATAGGCCTTTTGATGTTTGGAGTCTCTTCCCTATTTTATGTTCTATTTTTATGTTCACTGTGTTGTTTTCGTAGAGAGCTTTTACTGCGTATATTAGTTCTTTGTCAATGCCTATTTCTTTCATTGCGTTCCATAATCTTTGTGAATGATACATTCTGCGGCCGCTAAATATATTAAAAAGTCGGTATCGTTTGTCAAAAAGTGGGTAAATCGTTTTAACGAGATTTGCCAAAACGTGGCTCGGTAGGCAAAGTCACTTCAAAAGTCTAAAAACGAATCGTGTCTTTGTTTTCACGGGACCCGTACTCAGTAAGAAACACAGTTTTGGGCAAAGGCAAGGGATGATGTTCTCCATATAAAAGATTGCCTCGAAGGTGTTGTACGAGGAGTAACAAGCTGAACCCCATATGGAAGTCATCTATTAGAGAGACGGACGAGGAATAAAGCAGACTACTTTCCATGAAAATACTTGTAGTATAGACTCAAGTTGCCTACAGTTCTTTGATGTTCCAAAGTATCAAGGTTTCTGATCAATTCTAGATCTCCAATCAGCTTTCTTCTGAATAGGATCCAACAAATGCAGTGTATGTTTGGGAGCAGAGCTCCAAACATGAGAGCAGTATGGCATGGTTGATCGAATTTAAGCATGCTACAGAGTTACCAGGTGATGTGGAATCTAAAGCGAAATAGTTTTTTTTCCAGTTTTTGAAAAGCTATCTTTGCTATGCATGCGACATGTACATGCCAAGACACATTTGCTCCCATCTTAACGCCCAGCAAATTGAATAACGTTGCTAGAGGACTGGAGTGTCCCGACGTAACTATGTCAGGTTCCGTAAATGTTAACTTTTTTAGGAAAAACTCCGCCTAGATTTTTTGCGTTAAATTCTACTTGGTTACTGAAACACTCAAGATAGAATTTCTTTCAGGTCTTTATTAAGTGAGTGAGTAGCCGATGTTCAAGCGTCCAAAGTGAATAAAGGAATAAGTGTATCATCTGCAGCTGTACATTGAATTCCTGATCGTTTCCAGCAGATCGTTAATGTAAATAGAGTAGGAGACACTATCATGCTAAACACGGTCGAATGCCTTGGATTTATCAAGTGCAATTGCGTGTGTGACATCTGTTAGATAAGTTAGAAGACCTGTTGGTCTTTGCTTACGAAAGCCATATTGATGGTTGCTAATGATATCCAATTTTTTAAGATATTTTAGAAGATGCTGATTGATAGCCTTTTCCATGACTTTCGATATTAGTGTAAGCAATGTGAGTGGTCATTAGTTGTTTGGCAAGATGTCTTGCCTTTTTTTGGGTATCGGCTAAACTGTAGCGCATTTCCAGCAGGAAGGAAATATTCGCTTTCTGTAGGATAGGTTGAAAAGTCTACAGAAGACTGTTGTTAGTTCTCTCGCGCATTTTTTGAATAGTCTGGCGGATGTTCCGTCAGCGTCAGAAGATTTTTGGTGTCTAACTTCATTAAAATACATTTTATGCTATGATGTCTAAAGACAATATCGGGAATCCTTGACTGCAATGTTATTATGACTAATCATCGGAATCTAATAATGCTGAATAACATCAATATCTGTATTAAAGCTTTTTGATGGGCCTCAAAATATAACAAAAAAATACTCTGTACATTAATTGGCTTACCTAATTTAGTATTACTGCTGTTATTACTGCTGCTACTACTGCTGCCGGCGTTAATAGGCGATATTTTAAGCTCGTGAATTTCGTCCTGCAACAACTGCTTTTCATGTAAGACTTCATTGTAATGCCTTTCCAATTCTGTCATTTGATTTTCCAGATCTTTCTTAACCTGAAAATATAGAAAACGTTGTACTGATATGTGCTTTAGTAATATGGAACGAAAGCTTTCACGCTCTGGGTTAGATGAGAAATCGCGGTTTTTGGAATTAGACCGTGTCAAATTTAAGTGGTTGGTTGGTGCGCGATTGCGGCTGTTTGTGTACTGCAGCCTCTTGGCTTATTAGCTTCCTTCCAAGCCCTTCATGTGGAAATTTATCGCCGCGACGTAGATCTCCGAACAGTTCTTGTTTGACCAGTCAAATAGGGATTCAACCTCGGAATGAGAGTTAGAAAACTGAGAATTTGTATAAATTTTTGTTTTGACATTCTAAAAGTTAGCTCAAAAGCCTCATAGAATTTCACGTTTGCGAGTCAAGATATTCAAGGTCAAATGTCGCGAAAATCGTTTTTTTTTTTTTTTTGCAAATATCTTATTTCCTATGCTTCCAACGATGTTTGAAGTTACTACAAAACTTGTAGAGCATAAAATTCTCTACAAATTTAGTCTCAGGCGATATTTTATAAAATTAACAGATAGAGCGCGAAGAGTGGGAAGCACCCATCCGTATATAGCATTACGCTATGTTAACTGTGGAATCAAATGCATAGTACGGTTTATAAAATTAATTATTTATAAATATTACAATTATTAAGAAACTTGAATTATTTATTTATTTATAAACGATATTTATAAATATTTTTATTATTATGTGTACGAGGCTGGTTTGAAAAGTCCGTGCAAAGTCCGAGAGATGGCACCACCGGCACGTATCGAGGTCATGTTTAGTTAGTAGCATCTCTTGAATGAACGCACACCAAGTTTCAGCCATATTGGTCTATTTCTTTGTGTTTGGCATTCGTGTGAATCAAGGAAGTCGAGTGATTTTCAAGAAATGGACGAAAATGAATTTCGTGTGGTGATTAAACTTTACTTTATGAAAGGCAAAACGCCTCAGGAGACTAAAGAGAAGCTTGATAAACATTATGGTGACTCTGCACCTTCGATTAGAACAGTTTATAAGTGGTTTCAAAATTTTCGGACTGGCCATATGGGCACAAGTGACGCTGAACGTTCTGGACGGCCTGTGGAGGTTACGACTCCAGAAATCATTGATCAAATCCATGATATGGTGATGGATGACAGAAGAGTTAAGGTGCGTGAGATTGCTAGTGCTGTGGGCATCTCGACTGAACGGGTACATAATATTTTGCATAAACATTTGGACATGAGAAAGCTATCCGCAAGATGGGTGCCGCGATTGCCCACGCTTGACCAAAAACGGAATCGTGTGAAGTGTTGCAAGGATGGTTTGCAGCTGTTCCAGAAGAATCCGGAGGACTTTAAGCGTCGTTTCGTCAATGTGGATGAAACATGGATACATTACTATACTCCTGACACCAAACAACAATCTAAACAATGGGTTACCAAGGGGGAATCTGCACCAAAAAAAGGCGAAGACCGTTCCTTCGGCCGAAAGGTTATGGCCACTGTCTTTTGGGATTCGCAAGGGATAATCCTCATCGACTATCTGGAAAAGGGTAAAAAACTATTACAGGTGAATATTATTCATCGTTATTGGACCGTTTTAAAAACCGAGCTGCAACAAAAAACGCCCGCGATTGGCCCAGAAGAAAGTCCTTTTCCATCACGACAAACGCACCAGCACACACCTCAGCAGTTGTGGTCGCAAAATTAATGGAAATAGGATTCCAACTCGTTTCACATCCCCCTATTCTCCAGACTTGGCTCCCTCGGACTACTATTTGTTCCCCAATTTGAAGAAATGGCTGGCGGGACAAAGATTTTATTCAAACGAGGAGGTGATTGCAGACACTAATGGATATTTTGCAGACTTGGACAAATCCTATTATTCGGAAGGGATCAACAAACTAGAACATCGTTGGACGAAGTGTATAAGCCTAAAAGGAGACTATGTCGAAAAATAAAAAAAGTTTACCCCAAACAGATAAGTAGTTTTTATTTTTGCACGGACTTTTCAAACCAGCCTCGTATATATACTGTAGCGAACAAAAGTACGGAAACATTTAAATTCCCATATCTAGCATTAACATTTAAATGGCTTACAATTACAATATTTATTTATTAATCGTGTACATGCTAACAAACATTTTAAAGACTAAAACAGTTATTGTTTATTAGAAATGTGCTTAGTTTTTAACGTAACAAAATTATACACAAACAAAAATATGGAAACATTTTTGTTATAAAATAAAAATTCCACTAAGACGACTAAGATGTCGAAAATATTTAATATTTATTGGGATATCCTTTTGCGTTAATCACTGCTTGACATCTTCTGCACATAGAGTCAAGCCTAGCACAAAAATTGGGTGGTATTTTTTCCCATTCTTGTTTTAATGCGACCCAAAGTTCGTCCCGGTTTTTTATATTTCTTTTCCTAATTTATTTATCCAGATAGTGCCAAAGATTCTCTATCCGGTTCAAATCAGGTGATTGTGAAGGCCAGCGCATCACCCGAATCCTTTGTTCAGAAAACCAATTCTTGGCCAAGCGAGATGTGTGTTTTGGGTCGCCAATGATCCAGTACTCATCTCCGATTCTGAGGACAACCTTCAGAAAATCTTTCATGCCTTCAATTTGGAAGCGAGAAAGTTAAACATGATTACCAATACAACCAAGACAAAATGTATGGTATCTTCAAAAGAATTATTAAGATGCAAGCTGGAGATCGAAGGAATTATTATTGAATAGGTTAATAATTTTAAATACCTGGGAACAATGATAACAAGCTACAAGGAAGTGAAAAAACAGTCTATGAAGGCATCACTAATAGCAGGTTGTTTGACGGATATAGTATGGAAAAATAAATACCTCACAGTGGAAAGTAAAATAACAATATACCAGACAACAGTGAGACCGATCTTCAGATATGCTGTAGAAACAAGAGCTGACACATGTAAAATAACATAAATGATGAGGACAACAGAGAGGTGATTAGGAACATACATGGAAAAACTATCCACAACAGAATCCGCAACAAAGACGTACAAGAACTAAGTAAGATTCAAGAAATACCCAAATGGACCAGAACTAGAAGAAAACAATGAAATACTCGTAAACACGTAGATCAGATGGACGACAACAGACTGGTAAAAAGGGCCAAACTCAATAAACCTTTCGGTAGAAGAACTAGGGACAGACCTCCAAAAAGGCGGAAGGAATGATGGACGTCCATATCGGAAGAGGTCTAATGGGGATAAAACAGGCAGTATGCCTACGTATATGACATACCATATAAGAAAGAAGAAGAAGAAGAACTATCTATCTATCAATTACTGATACAACCAATTTCCTCTATTACTAAGTCGTGTAAATGCATGTTAAATTCAAGTTAAAATCATCATTCAAATACGCTATTCTGCTGTAGCGCGTGTGCTGTACCCACAAAAAATCGAAAACTATCGTGAAAAACCACTTTTATTTAAGATCTAACTTGATAGGTTAATTTTTTTTTTATGGAAAAAATAGTACTTTATATTCGTACCCACCATCATATTAGATTCTTGGTATAATTTTATAAAAGCATCAATCATAGTACCCAGGTAACAAACTCTTTCTATCACTGCTTCTTATTTATGGGGTGAAAATTCTACGAGATGGCAGCACAAATAAAAAATCCAATGATTTTTAGTTAGTATCAACTCTTAGAAGATATCTGTAAAATTTTCATGACATTTTGTCTCTTACTTTGCGAGTTACAGCTGTTTGAGTGGCGCTAGGTATGTACCCAATGGGTGCCGTGCACTCTCACGATCGTTCACGGACAGCAACGTGTCAAATATTCAGAATGCTGTTTGGCACGGTTTCGGCGTCGATTCATAACAATGAACGAAACATGAATCCTCCACTACACGCCTGAGTCCAACAGACACAGAGTGGCTGGAACCGTATGGAAGCTGACTGAAGCGTCCAAAAATACAAACATTAGCTGGAAAAGTTTCAGAAGGTATTTTTTGGGATGCCCATCGAATAATGCTGACTGACTATCTCGAGAAGAGGGCGAACAATCACCGGAGACTTACTACGTTGGTTTATTGGACCCTTTGAATAGTGAAATCAAGAAAACAAGGCCGCATTTACCGAAGAAAAAGTGTTGACTCAATAAGATAATCCACTACCTGACAACTCCATAAAATCGAGCGTGAAATTAGACCAATTGGGCTATGAATTGCTTCCTCATCCGCCGTATTCACCAGATTTCCAAATTTAAAAACGTGGCTCGTTGGAAGATCGCGGGAATAAGTGCTTGAAGGAAACTATATTGAAGAATAAAATCGATTTTTGGCAAAAAATACTGTTTTTTCTTCAAAAATCTCGGGAATTTTCACCACATGTAGTATGTATTTTTCATGAACTTACTCTACTAAAGTTATTGCATTGCTCTTCCAGCTTGGTATACTCGGCTTTAAGATTTTTATTTTCAACGTGCAAGTTATCACATTTGCCTTTGATTTCTAGGAAGTCCTGCTGAATTTGTGCGAGATCAAGTTCATTCGGTAGGGAATTCGATGATCTAGATGCTTCTTCAAGTCCCTTGCAGCTCCTTTGTAGTTTTTTCGGTTAAATCTGTAACTGTAACCTGAAAATAAAAATAAATTTTTAATCCGGCAAAGAGAATGTGCATTTTCAATTAATAACATTACATTTGTAGATCTAGTTTTTGACTAAGGAATAATAAAATACTTATCAGTATTATCAGTTGTGGCGTGTTAAATTAAATGCCCTCCCGTTTGGGCGCAATTTTGTAACCTTTTAATAACGCCCGCACGTTGAGGCGCAATTTTGAAACCTCTTAACTTCTTTGCTTTAAATAAATATTATATTTATTAAATAGAAGTCGTTATTTGCCCCTTATGTACTCGTATATCATAATTTCTGAGAATGGACTGAGTGGATATTAATACTGAAAGAACTAGAGAAATTAGACATAAACTAGCTCAGTGTTTTGGTAAAGAAATATGGATAAGAGATAATTTTTGTACGGCTTTTGAAAATAGTCTCTATAGTTGTTTAAAATTTTGGTTGTACAGATTTTGGGCACCATTCATTTTAAAATAAAAAGAATCTAACTTCAGCTCAAAAAAATTTAAAAATACTAAAGGGTTATGTAGTTGTTAAAATTTTTTTTTATATGGTACAACCGTTGTGTCCTGAAAGATAAAAGGGTGATTCAGTGAAACGTTCAAAAAGATCAAAAAAGGTTTATTAAATGACAAAATTAAAAGTTCTAACTTCGCTATACTTAAGATTACTATTACTACTAAATAAAATCCCTTAGTCTAGTAGATGGTACTATTATCTAAAGTCTTTAAATCAAGATTCTAATTAAGGCTTAGCTAAACACGATGTTAAAAGTTCGTGAGATTAACTTTACGAGTTACCCATTTTGAATAGACGATGTAAAACGCACTTGTCGTCAGAAAACTAGGCCTATGGATTGATATACTGATGACTTACGGGTTTTCTATGAGTTTTTGGCCTGTCCTGGTGAGATATTCTGTAACATTCATTTTTTCCTAAGAGTATGAAATGTTACTGATTTTTGGCTTTACAATGTACTTCTTTTCATTTTTGTATCGAGCAGTGTATTTCGCAGAAATTTCTAGCCGCTCGTAGTACAGTGTGCAGTGCGGGTTTCCGACCTAAAATTCGTGGTACGCCGCGATTGGTCAAATGTGTGTATCCCGGAAGCCGGAGTTTTAGAGAGAGAGTTCTCACGGCTTATTTAAGGGTCTGCAGAAAGCAGATCAAGGCTTTTTTCATCTAGCCGCCGAGAGGGCTTTTTTCCACCTAGCCGCCGAGTGGCCTTTTTCCATCGAGCCGCCGAGAAGGCTTATTCTCATCAAGCCGCAGCCAGGCTTTACCCATCAAGCCGCAGTAGAGGCTTCTGGCAATATTTACGAGAGCCAAGTCAAGCACGAGTTTTTTTTTAACGTAAAGCCGTAGTGGGCTTTGTGTGTTTTCTACATGGAGTAGCCAAAGTAGGCTCTTCTCATAAGTGATGGAATGTGTGAAAAGCGGTTTTGTGTTCAATTTAAGGCCTAGAAGCCCGTAGGAAAACCGTAAGTCACCAGAACATACATCAGTAGATCTATTTCCCGCAAATAAGTGTTTTAACATCAATTTGAACTGATAAATCGTGAAGTGAATATCACGACTCTTCGATTTCGGGTGTAGTAAAGTTTTAGAAGTAAAAATGTCTGATTTAGGAACTCTACTTTTAATAACTACTTTTTAGGCTAGAATTTTTGTAATTCTTAAAACTGCAAGGGTTAGAACTTTTATTTTAAATCATAAATAAATTTTCTTTTTGTCGATTAAAGCTAGTGTTTCACTGTACACCTATCTTTCTTTTCAGGATAAGAAGGGTTGTACCAGACTGATTCTTTTATTTAACAACTGTATAACACTTCAGTATTTTTTCATTTTTTTAGCTGAAATTAGATCCTTTCTATTTTAAAATGAATGGTGCCCAAAAAAAATAGTACAACTAAAGTTTTTAACCATAAAAAAATAATTCCAAAAAGACGTACAACAATTATCTCTTACCCATATTTCTCTACCAAGGAAAACTGAGCTAGTGTTTGTTTAATTTCTTTAGTTCTTTTAAAATCATTATTCACTCAATTCATTCTCAGAAATTAAAAAAGGGGCTGCAAGGAAATTGCGCTCAAGCGTGGGACAAACAACTTTTCACAGGGTACAAAAAATGACGCCACAAAGTGCGGGCAAGTTAACACGTTACAATTCATAACACTGATGTCTCCACCTTGGCTACCCCAGTTCCCTTTTGGGCTGCTAAACATTTCTTGACCCCTAAAGGTCTGGGAATAAACAGGATATTTCAAGGAAAAGGCCTTGAACTTGAAAACTAAAACCGTCTCTGCACTACTACATCTATAATATATATAAAATGCAACGTCTATCTGTCTGTCTGTCTGTCCGTTAGTGCGCCTATCACTGAAGAACCACTTATCCGATTTACGTACTTTTTTTTTTAAAACATACATATGTTCTCTGGCCAGGTTATAGGCTATATTTTATTACGATAGGTAGCATAAGGAATGAGTAGTAACGTAAAATAGTGAATGATGTCGGAAAAAAGTTTGCTGCTAGCGCGTTGCCTTGCAATACACCGCCTAAACCATTAAATATGGAACAATATTATGTAGCAGAGAATATCTATAATCTATAATATATATAAAATGCAATGTCTCTCTGTCTGTCTGTTGGTCCATTAGTGCGTTTATCACGCGAAAACCACTTATCCGATTTATGTGTCTTTTTTTTTAAATTCATACATATATTCTTTGGCCAGGTTACATAATAATAATAATAATCTATATCTATAATATATATAAAATGCAATGTCTCTATGTCTGTCTGTCGGTCCATTAGTGCGTTTATCACGCGAAAACCACTTATCCGATTTATGTGTCTTTTTTTTAAATTCATACATATATTCTTTGGCCAGGTTACATAATAATAATAATAATCTATATCTATATATATATATAAAATGCAACATCTCTCTGTCTGTCCGTTAGTGCGCTTATCCCTCGAGATCCACTTATCCGATTTACGTGATTTTTTAAATTCATACATATGTTCTCTGACCAGGTTATAGATATATATTTTATTACATCTATAATATATATAAAATGTAACGTATATCTGTCTGTTTGTCCGTTTGTGCGCTTATCACTGGAGAACCACTTATCCGATTTACGTGCTTTTTTGTTAAACATACATATGTTCTCTGGCTAGGTTATAGGATATATTTTATTACGTTAGGTGACATAAGGAATAAGCAGTGACGATAATAGTGAATCAAGTCGCTAGCGCGTTCTCTTGCAATACACTGCCTAAAGCATTAAATATGGAACGATATCATGTAGCAAAGAATATAATATATATAAAAATGCAACGTCTCTCTGTCTGTGTGTCTGTCCGTTAGTGCGCTTATCACTCGAGAACCCCTTATCCGATTTACGTGTTTTTTTTTTTTATTCATACATTTGTTCTCTGGCCAGGTTATCTATAATCTTCTATCTAGAATATATATAAAATGCAACGTCTTTCTGTCTGTCTGTCTGTCCGTTAGTGCGCTTATCACTTGAAAACCACTTATCCGATTTACGTGTTTTTATAAATTTAAACATATGTTCTATATAATTCGATATAAGCCTAGATAATGGGAGATAAGGAGAAATAATGGGAGATAAGTCGAGATAAGGCTCGATAATGGGAAATAAGGTGAGATAAATATAAATAATGGGAGATAAGGAGAAATAATGGGAGATAAGCAAAGATAAGTCTAGATAATGGGAGTTATGGTGAGATAATGGGAGATAAGGAGAAATAATGGGAGATAAGGAGAAATATTGAGAGATAAGTCGAGATAAGCCTAGATAATGGGAGATAAGAAGAAATAATGGGAGATAAGGAGAAATAATGGAAGATAAGGAGAAATAATGGGAGATGAGCAGAGTTAAGCCTAGATAATCGAAATTATGTAGAGATAATGGGAGACAAGGAGAAATATTGAGAGATAAGGGGAAATAATGGGAGATATTTTATTACGTTGGGTAAATTAAGGAATAAGCAGTGACGATAGTGGTGAATCAAGTCCACGCGAGCGGAGCCGCGGGCCCGGCTAGTCACTAATAAACGAGTACGACAACGTGGTAAAAAAGCCTACTGGGCGGTTTACTGAAGGAAAAGCTCTCTCTGGCTACATGATCAAAAGGAGAGCTCATTGCCGCTCTATGATAAGAAAAAAGCCTTTACTACATCTCGGCTGAAAAAGCATATATTCATGCCATCCGGACCTTTAAATGTTTTTCTTCCTTCCTTAAAATCACGTCTTCAAGATGGCTACTTCCCGGATACAAATCTTTAGCCAATCGGACGCATTCGATGCAAATTAAATAGGTCCAGTAGGTAACCCGCAATGCACACTGTAAAATAAACGACTCAAAAATTCAAAACACTGTTTTAAACTACACTGCTTAAAAGTTAGTAGGTAAGTAAAGTAAAGTAAAAAAAATATAAATAAGTGGAAACAGTGTCGTAACATGATCTTAAAATCTAGGAAAAAATGAATGTTACAGTTTCCTGCAAATACCTTTTAAAACAAAAAATTACTGCTTTTAATGTACAAAACTTATTTCGAAACACCCTCTATCAAAAAACTATTTTTTCCTTTTATAATTAAATTATTATAACAGAGCTGGTTTGCACCTTACCTCTAAGCTATCCTTTTCCTCCTCCAACTTAGCCTTAATGCTACCAAATTCTTTTTTTTCATTTTCCAAAAACTCGCTCTTCGCTTTGTATCCTTCTACTTCTGTTATCAGTCTTTCATGCTCTTCATTTATATTTCTATTGTCGGACGACAGTTGGTTTATTCTGACCTTTAATTCGGATATCTCTTGATTAAGTTTATCACATTGATTTTGTAACACCTAAAACAACACCACTTCTAGTGTTAAACTGCAGAAGACAGAAAAAAAGCATTTTCTCTGCGAATATCGTGCATTCTCATGGTTGTCTCTCTACGCCGTCTTTAACCACCACCTAATTACCTTATCCGTAGAGCTGCAATCAACTAAACAAGGCACGGATCGAAATTATAGAGAGAAGAATAAGAATCAAGAATCAGATTGACAAGGCAGGGTATAACATCCATCGGGTCAAAAAACATCTATATATATTTCTGATATCAAGAATTTTTTTTCTTTTTTTTATGGGTCTAGCACACGTGCTTGCAGGGAAGTCCCTAAAGCGCTACAAGAGCGACACATGTGCGGACAAAGCGATTTACGCTGTTCTTGAATCGCTGTAAATTGTACTCGGTGGAAAACACAGTCCTGGGCAAATTATTCCAAAGGGATCCATATAAAAGACTGCTTGAAAAGCGTTGTACGAGGAGTAACAAGCTAAACCTCATACGGATGCGAAGTATTAGCGCGACGTGTATTTCTAACATGCACCGCTCTGGGAGGAATTAAGCGGGCGACATCTTTCGAACACTTTCCATGAAAATACTGGTAGAATAGGCTCAACTCGCCAACGGTTCTTCGATGTTCCAGCGGATCAAGGCCGCCGCACAGTGATTCGGCAAGAACATGCTAGCGCGACAATATTCATGCCGTAATTTCCAGGAACCACTGATAACGACTTGTAAACAACCCCCCCATTTAACGAATTCCAAGAATTAATTTGTTTATCACCTCATAAAGGTATCTTATCAGGGGGTCAAAGTAACCCTTATAAGAGAGGTCATTTTCATTTGCAAATCACTTGCATTTTATGCACACTTGTGATAACATATTTTAAAATTGGTAGCAAAGTGAAACGAGTTGTGTGATGGAATATTCTGTTGAAGGTATGTACTCTATTATGACTTATATTTTTTATAAAAAATATGTATACTTTTGGTGTAATATCAATTTGTAAATGTATAGATAAATCCAGCAAATTTTTACATTAATTGTAAACTTTAAAAGTAGCAACTTTTTTTATCCACATATATCCACCTAGCTTTTTCTATATGTAATACCTACAACATTCAGGCACAGATTCATATATATTATAGACCCCGAAAAGGCCCGAAAGTAAAATTATTTTATTTTTTTCAGAACGAGTCGTGACTATGACGAAAATGGAGTTTTTTGAAGAATGGCTAAAACATGACAAAACTGAACGAAACAGTGGCATTTTTTATTATATAAGTGAAAAATTCAATATGTCTAATGTTTCTGACGATTCTCTAAAACGACTCAAAATGAAAATATCAAGCCTTTCAGCAAAATTCAATCAAAAGTGGACTTCTTTAAAGTGTAACAAAGAAATGTTTCTAATCAAACATAAAGATTGGTTAGAGGGATCCGGAATCGAAATAAAGATGTGTGTTAACCAGCCGTGCACTTCAACATCATCAGCGGCTCTTTCCGTAGGGCAACCCAGAAAATCATTTGAAGACTCATCAACGAAAACGAAGAGACGGAGAGTAGAAGATCTTTTGGAATCGCGAAGTGCAAGTGAGCTTATTACAGCAGCTGAGTTAGCTACTCGAAAAGAAGGGCATCGAAGTGTTGCTAAACAGATCCATAACGTCGCGATCAGTGAAACTAGAGAAAAGAATAAGTGTTCTGAACAAAGTCGGCAGTTAACACCAGACGAAGCTTTAGCTTATTATGTGGACTCGAAATCGACTTCTCACTCATATAAACAAACAAGAAAATGGTCAATGAAAGCGGGACATCAAGTGTATCCATCGTTTTATAGTTTAGGTAAGTCCAAAGCTTCTTGTTGTCCTTCTGACGAATATATTTCTGTGACTGAATCTCGAGCTGAAATTAAACTTCACGCGATTTTGGATAAAACGGCTGAACGATTAGTTAAAGCTCCGACGGAAGTCATTAGAAGTGTGTTACCTCGTTCATATTATATGTTGGTAAGCAAATGGGGCATAGCACGTATAAGCAGAAATTTGAGAACACTAACGCTACAGACGAATTTTTGTTCGTATACTCATTTGTCCCTTTGAGACTGCTTGATGGCGAAAGTGTGATCTGGCAAAATCCAAGACCTTCCTCTACTTTATATTGCCGTCCTATTAAGTTTATTTTGGCCAAGGAGACAAAAGAGTTTACGAAAGAAGAAACTTCTAAAATTTTAGATGAAGTAAGTCAGCTTCTTCCAACATTATGTAACGTTGCTGGATCTCAAATCTCTGTTAAACACGATTTGTTGTTGACAATGACTGATGGCAAAGTGTGCAATGCCTTAACAGACACAAGTTCAACACAAAAGTGTTATATTTGCGGTGCCACCCCGTCTACTATGAACGAGGAGTCAAAGAAATATCCCAACAACGAAGAACGCCTTGCAGTTGGTTTATCTACTTTACATGCATGGATCCGCACGTTTGAATGTTTGCTTCACATCAGCTATCGTTTAGAAATAAAAAAGTGGCAAGTCAGGGGAGATAACGACAAAGCTATTGTGAAGCAACGCTCACAAGAGATACAAAAAGTGTTTAAAGATCGTATGGGTATCATTGTAGATAAACCAAAACCTGGGTATGGTAACACAAACGATGGAAACACAGCACGTAGATTTTTTCAAAGCTGAATTGAGCAGCGAAATTACAGGATTAGACGTAAACCTTATTCGTAGATTTCATGTAATTTTAAGAACTTTGTCATCGGGATATGACATAAATTATATAGAATTCGAAAGGTTTTGTGTTGATACTAGAAAATTATACCTTGATCTGTATTCGTGGTATTCCATGCCCGTTACTGTGCATAAAATTCTTGTACACAGCGCAGAAGTTATAAAGTCTTTTCTTCTTCCCATTGGACAACTCTCCGAAGAAGCCCAGGAGGCAAGAAATAAAGACTGTCGTAGATTCCGTGAACGGCACACCAGGAAGCGGTCACGTATTGCCACAAATACAGATCTTTTGAGAATGCTTTTAATTACGTCTGATCCTGTTATCAACTCGTATAGAGAATTACCGCGAAGAAAATTTTACTTCTTTGCCATCGGAGGTTCTGCAGTTGATTATCCCACCTTCATTGCCATCCGAAACACCATCAGTAAGTCATCATCACGAATTAAATGAGGAGGATTATTTACTCTCTGAATATTCTACTGAATGGGAGAGCGGTGATGACGACTCATCTGATGGTGATTAGTAGGTTTAAGTATTTTTTTATTGTAATTATTATTCTTATTTTATTGTGTGTTGTAGTTGCTTATAATTCATGCCTTAGTATATAAGTTATTTAATATTATATTTCTTTTACTTATACACCTTGTTATTGTAAATAAT
Source organism: Pachyrhynchus sulphureomaculatus (assembly GCA_019049505.1). Taxonomy (NCBI): domain Eukaryota; kingdom Metazoa; phylum Arthropoda; class Insecta; order Coleoptera; family Curculionidae; genus Pachyrhynchus; species Pachyrhynchus sulphureomaculatus. Next base: position 37,202 of record CM032448.1, read on the forward strand.
TGATATATAGATACTGTTATTGTACTAATTTATTTCAAAAGAAATAATATTTTGTAAATTAATAAATGTGGGTACTATCATTATGATTTTTATTTTTTTCCTAGAAATTTCTTTGTAAACAAACATGATTGTGCTTTTCACACATAATGAGTAGGTAGACGTATGTAGCTAATTAAAGAACAATTAGCGACAATAGTGAACAAATGAGACACATTAGTAAACCACTTCCGTCTTGCAGCTACATATTTCGATTAATACACATACAGTACACATTTTTCTTAAAATAGCTTAAGATACCTGGAATATACATAAACAATTGAAATAAGTGAAGAAATAATATTGTCCCGCTAGCTTGTACTAGTCGAGACACTGTGCGCCGGTCAGTTCCGGGTCTCCAATCAGACGAATAGCTCTTCTCTGAATAAAATCCAACAAATGCAGTGTATGTTTGGGAGCGGAGCCCAAACATGTAAAGAATTAACAGTTGTTGTGAAGTGTAAAGCTTTCTGGTTCGAAATAATATTCCCAACTTTTGCCTGCGACATGTTCATGCCAGGACATATTTGCTCCCAAATTAACGCTCAACAAATTGAGTGACGATGATAGGGGAATGGAGTACCCCGACATGACTATGTCGGGTTCAGCAACGTTAACTTTTTAGAAAAAACTGCCGCCTGGGTTTTTATAGCGTTAAATTCAACTTGGTTATTGTCACCCCAAGATAGAACTCCTTCCAGGTCTTTGTTAAATTGAACGACCTCCTGCTGTCTGCGGATATTCGCCTGAGTAGCCGATGTTCGAGCGTTCAAAGTGAATGAAGAGATAAGCGTACTGTCATCTGCAAAGCTGTAGATTGGGTCTCCGGTCTTTTCCAGCAGATCGTTAATGTAAATGAGAAAGAGAGTAGGAGATAGTATGAAGCCTTGGGGCACACCGGCATTGATAGTGAAGGTGTTAGAAAGAAATCCGTCCACTGCCACTCGTAAAGAACATTCTCTGAGGAAACATGAGAGCCACAAACAGAACTTTTTAGATATACCATAAGAGCGTAGCTTAGCCAACAGTCCACCGTGCCAAACACGGTCGAATGCCTCGGATATGTCCAGAGCAACCGCTCGAGATTCTCCAAAGTGTTTAATTGCGTTGTTCCAAATGTGTGTTATATAGGTCAGAAGATCTCCTTTTGATCTATGTTTATGAAAGCCATATTGGTGATCGCTATTAATTCTTTGTTTTGGGCTATTTATGTCAACATACCAGCATAGGTAACAGTTTAAATACGAATGTTTATTCAAATATATACTGATCTCCACTACCCTGACCCTGTACTTACCTCATTTTGTTTTCTACACTGGTCCAATTCTTTAACCTTGGGGGCTAAACTCCTTAAGTTTTCACACTCTCGCATTAGTTCTTCCATCCTTTCTTTTATTTGCTTATTTTCTTGTATAAGACTATCTTTCTCTTTTGTCAGGACACCAAACTGTTGCTCTACCACTGTCATTTCTTTACTTTTAAAATTGTGCTCGTCTATTTTCTTTTTAAGTTCCTTTTCTAACCTAAAATAATATTTATTATACTTATACGAGGGCTACCTTCAAAGTTTTTACAAAAACAAAGAGAAAAAAAATTTTGTTGGTACAAATCATTTAATTGTTTCTCAAAATATTCGTCTTCAAGATTTATACACTTTTGCATGCGTTCGAACCAATTCTCGAAGCATTTTTTCCACCTTGAAGTTGGTACCGCAAAAACATAGTTGTTGAAGGATTTAATATCTTCTTGAGGTTTTTCTTCTTGACAGTCGGGAACAAAAAAGAAGTAGGTAGGCGATAAATTAGGTGAATATGGGCAATGAGACATTAATTCAATATTATAAAAATCGTTTAATATATTTAAACTAGGGAACCCTCGTATCAAGAGTAACTGTTTAAAAATAGTGATAAATGACGCTTCGCTATAACTAATAAGAAAATCGACTATGGAGAATATTGGGTTTTCAGGTTGTAGGTCAACAGACATATACAAAATAATTGACGTCAATTTTGATAATAACCTAGATCAGGGGTCGGCAACCAAGGGGTGCCAGTTTTCATCCATACAACATTTTGCGTGCCGACATAGGTACTTACTACAACTAAAATTAACAAAAATTAACTTAAAATATTGCTTTTAGAAAGTTTAATTACAAAAAATTTTAACATTTAACGAGTAATTTTATTATAAAGGGTGATTCATTTAGAGGTACTTTTTTTTAAATAAAAAAAAATGAATAAAAACAATTTTATTTTATAATCTTTATTATCATATAAAAGAACCATTCTTTACAATTATTTCTTAAAGATAATTTCTTTCAAATGTTGTCCGCGACTACGGTTAACAACGTCCATTCTGAAGTTCCAATTTTCAATGACGCGTGTGAGTATTTCGAGTGGTATTTGGCCAATGACTCGAGTAATATTGGCCTCCAATGCCGCAATTGTAGCTGGCTTATCCATGTAGACTTTGGACTTTACATAGCCCCAAAGGAAAAAGTCAAGAGGTGTGATGTCACATGATCTAGCCGGCCAATTCACTGGTCCAAAGCGTAAAATGATCTGTTCGCCGAATTGCTGTCGCAGTAAAGCCATGGTTTCACGGGCTGTATGGCAAGTGGCGCCATCTTGTTGGAACCAAAATCGTCGAGACCACGGGCTTCAATTTCTGGCATCAAATAGTCTGTTATCATGGCGCGATAACGGTCACCATTCAGAGTAACATTCCGGCCGGCCTCTGTTTTGAAGAAATATGGACCGATTATTCCACCGGCCCATAAACCACACCAAACAGCTGTTTTTTCTGGATTTAGTGGCAGCTCTTGAACCTCTTCAGGTTGTTCATCACCCCAAATACGGGCATTTTGTTTATTCACGAACCCATTAAGCCAAAAATGGGCCTCATCGGTGAACAAAATTTTTCTCGAAAACAGTGGATCTTCTGCAAGCTTGTCAAGAGCCCAACGACTAAAACGGAAACGATTCGGAAGGTCGGTCGGCTTCAATTGTTGCACTAGTTGAATTTTGTATGCTTTTAAAGAAAGATCCTTACGTAAAATACGCCAAGTTGTTGAATATGACAGGCCAAGCTGTTGAGAACGGCGACGAATCGACACTTCACGGTCTTCGCGTACACTCTCCGCTACCGCCCCTATATTTTCTTCACTACGTGCTGGATGTGGTCTATTCGGTCGAGCATTATCCAATAATGAAAATTGGGTCTCAAACTTATTGATGGTAGAGCGAATTGTGCGTTCGGTAGGCCGATTATGTTGGCCATAAGTTGCTCTAAGCGCCCGATACACATTCCTCGTAGAACGCCCATTTTCGTAATAAAGTTGAACAATTTGTAGACGCTGTGCCGGGCTAAGTCTTTCCATTATGAATTGTCAAACACTACTGAACAGGAATGCCACTTCAGTTGACACGACGCATGCGCAATCTGCAATTAAATCCCCATCACAAAAAGTACCTCTAAATGAATCACCCTTTACTAGTCCTAGGACCTAGTGTGAACCCTGTGCTTGAAGTTCTTTAGAGAGTTTTCTTATATCCGGTTCATGTCTGGTTATTTTCAGTGTCGCACATGCTTTCGAGTTGTCTGTTGTCAGCCTGCTTCGGTACGGGTTTAAAATCACTTTCATATGGGAAAAAAGTTGTTCACAGATATATGATGATCCGAAAGCTGTAAACATGGCAAACGCTACTTTGTCCAAAACATTTTGTGTCATTTCGGTAATTCGTCTCTCGATGGTCCGCGCTGATGCCGGTATATCCCTAATCCTGGCCAATATTGTATCCTTATTGGGCAAGTCATCGAATAAAATCTCGCCAGGACTCAAAAACGTTTACTTCATAAATTCTCCATCAGTGAACGGCCTACCCTTTTGTGCCAACGATTGTGCAATTTTGAAACTGCATTCAGTTACCTGATTTTTTCCTTGGAAAACTTTGCTAAAGAATGTTGACTGTTTCTCGTATTGTTTACTTGCTCTTTGTATTGCCTCCCTTTTATCAGCGTTATCTTTAAATGACGATTCATGTTTTATCTGGAAATATCGTTGAACACTAGATGTCCGGAAAACTACGCTTTCCCGACATAGGACACAAATGGCCCGATCGTTTTGCTGTACAAAACCGTAATCTGTTGTCCATGAAGTTTGAAATGATCGAACGTCTACCTTCTGTTTCTTCGCGGCCATAACGCAACGTAATTTTAATTTTTTAAACTTTTCGACGACTATTGACTGGAACGGATGTTACTTCTATACTAAATGATCCAAACGTGTAGCCGCTTGCTATATATAGAAAAATAATGTTTCCAGAAAATTCCAATAATTACGTTTATTAAATTTCTTAGAACAAAAATTATTATCTACAACGCGCCCATTGCAATCAAAGGGCCGCCTAGAAGTTAAATCTAACAACAACTAAAGTTCGGCAAAATAAAAAGAGTTGCGGCGCGCGTCGGAACGATTGAAGTCAAGTCAAACAAAACCGCCTTATAGCGGCTCTTTTGATCTGAATTGAGCACGTTTATTTGTGTTTTTTCCTAGGCTTATATTTTGAGGCTTGCCGTCTTTAATACTTGCCTAAATTAAAGCCAAACCAATGCATTCAGTAAAATTATAAATTACAAAATATATATTTTGTAGTTTTTGGTAATAATACCTAGTGACCCATATAATATATCGTTAAAGTAATACTGTCTTCGATTATTTACTTAATTTCGAAACATGTCACAGATTACAGAATTAATGTGTAAGCTTTGAATAGGTACACGTGCCATTCAAAATTGCTTGGCGTGCCAGAGAAGGCGTGTGCCAGAGATGGCACGCGTGCCATAGGTTGCCGACCCCTGACCTAGATTATTGCAAAAGTGCCACACCTAAAACTAACAGTTTGTTATTTTATTCTATAACAAATTAATAAAATTTAACTTTTTTTAGTTAAAAGCAAACAACCAATGCTGAAGAAAGAGATTACTTCTGAAGTTAGTATTTTAAAAGAAATTATCCACTAACGAAAATAACGTACGCCAACAATTTTCTACCACTATATTTCCTATATTTCCGTTAAGAACATTAACATTCAACTTGCATTGTGGTTTTATTTTTACGCAGTGTAGAACAACATATAATTTCTTATCACTGCAATATAAAATGGCCGTTTCTATAACAAAACGTTCTTGCCTCACATACGAGGCTGGTTTGAAAAGTCCGTGCAAAGTCCGAGAGATGGCACCACCGGCGCGTATCGAGGTCATGTTTAGTTAGTAGCATCTCTTGAGTGAACGCACACCAAGTTTCAGCCATATTGGTCTATTTCTTTGTGTTTGGCATTCGTGTGAATCAAGGAAGTCGAGTGATTTTCAAGAAATGGACGAAAAAGAATTTCGTGTGGTGATTAAACATTACTTTATGAAAGGCAAAACGCCTCAGGAGACTAAAGAGAAGCTTGATAAACATTATGGTGACTCTGCACCTTCGATTAGAACAGTTTATAAGTGGTTTCAAAATTTTCGGACTGGCCATATGGGCACAAGTGACGCTTAACGTTCTGGACGGCCTGTGGAGGTTACGACTCCAGAAATCATTGATCAAATCCATGATATGGTGATGGATGACAGAAGAGTTAAGATGCGTGAGATTGCTAGTGCTGTGGGCATCTCGACTGATCGGGTACATAATATTTTGCATAAACATTTGGACATGAGAAAGCTATCCGCAAGATGGGTGCCGCGATTGCTCACGCTTGACCAAAAACGGAATCGTTCGTGCAAGGATGGTTTGCAGCTGTTCCAGAAGAATCCGGAGGACTTTAAGCGTCGTTTCGTCACTGTGGATGAAACATGGATACATTACTATACTCCTGAGACCAAACAACAATCTAAACAATGGGTTACCAAGGGGGAATCTGCACTAAAAAAGGCGAAGACCGTTCCTTCGGCCGGAAAGGTTATGGCGACTGTCTTTTGGGATTCGCAAGGGATAATCCTCGTCGACTATCTGGAAAAGGGTAAAACTATTACAGGTGAATATTATTCATCGTTATTGGACCGTTTGAAAACCGAGCTGCAAGAAAAACGCCCGCGATTGGCCCACAAGAAAGTCCTTTTCCATCACGACAACGCACCAGCACACACCTCAGCAGTTGTGGTCGCAAAATTAGTGGAAATAGGATTCCAACTCGTTTCACATCCCCCCTATTCTCCAAACTTGGCTCCCTCGGACTACTATTTGTTCCCCAATTTGAAGAAATGGCTGGCGGGACAAAGATTTTATTCAAACGAGGAGGTGATTGCAGACACTAATGGATATTTTGTAGACTTGGACAAATCCTATTATTCGGAAGGGATCAACAAACTAGAACATCGTTGGACGAAGTGTATAAGCCTAAAAGGAGACTATGTCGAAAAATAAAAAGGGTTTACCCCAAACACATAAGTCGTTATTTTTGCACGGACTTTTCAAACCAGCCTCGAACCATATTTCTCCTGGAATTCGCGCGCTTGTATTGGTTGAAGATTGCTAACCACATGCTACGCTGCCACTTTGTGTGATAGTCCTTATGTCGCTAATAGTTTTTAGTAACATAGTCTCAACCAAGCGCCTATTTTAGGACTTAAACAAGATTCTGTTTAGAGCGTTTATTTCGAAAGTATATTGTGTATTTCCTTTAAATTTTAAACAGAGAACAATTATTTAAGCCTGAAGACTATATCTCACTTCATTTGATGAGTTTTTAATATATAGTGTCTCGGTTTTAATAACGGCGGGTTGCTCGAGACATTCGAGTGTTCTGAAAAGCAACGTATAGGTATCTATGTGCTCAACACACGAAAACTTTGTAAAATTTAAAAATTGTTAATAAAGGATATAAGAACGCCCCTAATAAACTAATAACGCTATCTGTACGATACACATGAATGAGTTTTTCACGGATGATCGCACCGGCCTCATTATAAAAGCCAAACCTTTTGGCTCATAGGTCATTATTGTTTTAACTGTTCTACTGTCAACAACTGCAAGATGTATCAATTGCTTCCTTTTGTAATTGCTTCTACCGTTACACTGCCAGACCTTCCAGTGGAGATTTGGTGTATTATACTGAAACTACTGGATCCCGCATCATTGCTGACAGCAGTAAGAAGTTCGTCGTTTGTCGACTCAATTGTCCGAGGAAACCTGACACTAAGTAATATGCTTCAAGATGCAAAACGAGAAGAACAAAAGCAGATCTTTGCCCAACTGACTCAACCAGGAATGACAACAAGGGTAAGTCGTCAAGATTATGCCAGATTATTTTCTACGAATGTTCAAAAAATTGCGACCACGAAACGTAGATTAGTTAATAAAAACCTTGACGAACCAAAGCTACTGAAGAAACCTACAGCTGCGAAAAAATCCAAAAGGAATACTAGACATAATCCCTACAGATTGTAATAAATGTAAAAAATTGTAAATAATATGGACGAATCATAATAAATAATAGTAATATATAAAAATGTGTATTCTCTTCTTTATTCCTTAATTATTACAGGTTATAAATCTGCATAGAATGGTGTAACGACTAATTACTAAACCTAAATTTAAACTGACTTATACAAAGTGCAAAATATTACTTTCCTTTAATCTTAAAAAGTTAGTATCTGCCTGCTCATAAAAGAAATATATTATTAATTTAAGCAAAATTTTGAAGTTGACGCAAGTCACGCTAGCGGAACCAGATTGTACTGTCGCAACACAGCATGAGTAACCCCACCTGTCGCGCGTAAAGGAAAAACTTACCTAAGCGGATGGATAATTAATATTTCAGTTTTGGTTTCCGAATTTAAAGAAAAAAGGGGCGATTTACGCAATTTTTATGGTTGATGCGGTTTTTTAACATTATGAGTCTCTGAGTCTCTGACAAGGATTACTACCAAAAAGAAAAATGGGCGAACTTGAAAGTAGCCTAGACTCGATATGCAAAGCTCCTGCTTGAATATTTACCGGCCTCCTTGCTTCGGGTAGGTAGATATGCGAGCTGACCGTTCTATTTTAAACGACTTCATTTTTGTTTCTTTGTAAAACTTTTTACTGATCATTCTCAAAAGCTGGAAGATAATTTTTGAACTACAAAAGCGATTTGAAAGATTATTTCCCAGTGATTTAAGTTTTAAAATACCTGATAAAACACATAAACTGTCATTAAACTCGGTCCAGCAGTTATGCAGATATTTACTGACAAACATAGTAATCGGTTGAATGTCTATAAAGGCCATAAAAAAACAACGATTTGTAGGCTTTTCCTCTGTTTGTCTGTTCTGGCTCATACTAAATTACTGAACTTGATGACAATTTGAATGAAGATAAACGCCAGGATCAACTTGTAGACTACACTTTCAATCGAAAAATCTATAGAGTGTGACACGAAAATAGAAAACAGAGAGCTGTTACTTATATGAATGATATAGAATATAGGTACTAAAGCTATTACTTTTCCATACCACTATATACACTTTGAAAGAATTTTAGAAATTGCTGAACTAGCAGAAAATTGCAACTTATATAAATAATATAAGACTGTATAAGAACTACAGCTACTACGCATATACAAGGTATCTCACAATTACAAAATTATTTGACAGATCTTTATTGAATGGATTTGAAATATGGACATATATAGGGTGTTATAAAAATCGTTTAATATATTTAAACTAGGAAATCCTCGCATCAAATGTAACTATTTAAAAATAGTGAGAAATGACAGGGTGGTAACTTAGTCCAAGTGTTTTCTACTTAACTAAGTTGGGAATGTGGAATCTTTGGCACAATGATACTACTCAGTATATATCACCACTACACCAAACACTTTATTTTTGCACTCGACGCGCGTTTCGCTAACCATGTTAGCTTCATCAGGAGCGAATCATCGCTCCTGATGAAGCTAACATGGTTAGCGAAACGCGCGTCGAGTGCAAAAATAAAGTGTTTGGTGTAGTGGTGATATATACTGAGTAGTGTTTTCTACTTGTCTTTACCGCGCTCACTCAAATTTGAAATGGATAATTGATTTGGCAGGAAACAATTTTATGAATCCCCCTGTGTATAAACATTTATGGGTTCAACACACGATAACTTTGTACAATTTAAAAATGGTTAACAAAGGATATAAGAACGCCCCTAATAAAGTCATGACGTTATCTGCATGATATACATGAGTGAGTTTTCCACGGATGATCGCACCGGCCTGATTATAAAAGCCAAAACTTTTAGCTTGTAGGTCATTACTGTTTTAACTGTTCTACTGTCAACAACTGCAAGATGTATCAATTGCTTCCTTTTGTAATTGCTTCTACCATTACACTGCCAAACCTTCCTGTGGAGATTTGGTGTATTATACTCAAATTAACGGATCCCGCATCACTGCTGACAACAGTAAGAAGTTCGTCGTTTTTCGATTCAATCGTCCGAGGAAACCTGACGCTAAGTAATATGCTTCAAGATGCAAAACGAGAAGAACAACAGCAGATCTTTGCTCAGCTGACTCAACCAGGAATGACAACAAGGTTAAGTCTTCAAGATTATCCCAGATTATTTTCTACGAATGTTCAAAAAATTGCGACCACAAAACGTAGATTAGTTAATAAAAACTTCGAAGAACCAAAGCTTCTGAAGAAATCTACAGCTGCGAAAAAATCCAAAAGGAATACTAGACATAATCCCTACAGATAGTAATAAATATAAAAAATTGTAAATAATACTGACGAATCTTAATAAATAATAGTACTATATAAAAATGTGTATTTTCTTCTTTACCCCTTAATTATTACAGGTTATAAATCTGTATTAAAGCATAGAATGGTGTAACGACTAATTAGTAAACCTAAAAAATTTAAACTGACTTATACAGAGTGCAAAATATTACTTTCCTTTAATCTTAAAAAGTTAGTATCTGCCTGCTCATAAAAGAAATATATTATTAAATTAAGCAAAATTTTGAAGTTGGCGCAAGTCACGCCAGCGGAACTAGATTGTACTGTCGCAACACAGCACGAGTGACCCCACCTGCCGCGCGTAAAGGAAAAACTTACCTAAGCGGATGGTTATTTAATATTTCAGTTTCGGTTTCCGAATTTAAAGAAAAAAGGGGCGATTTACGCAATTTTTATGGTTGATGCGGTTTTTTAACATTCTGAGTCTCTGACAAGGATTACTACCAAAAAGAAAAATGGGCGCGAACATGAAAGTAGCATAGATTCGATATGCAACGCTCCTGCTTGAATATTTACCGGCCTCCTTGCTTCGGGTAGGTAGCTATGCGAGCCGACCGTTCTATTTTAAACGACTTCATTTTTCTTTCTTTGTAAAACTTTTTACTGATCATTCTCAAAGCTGGAAGATAATTTTTGAACTACAAAAGCGATTTGAAAGATTATTTCCCAGTGATTTAAGTTTAAAAATACCTGATAAAACATATAAACTGTCATTAAACTCGGTCCAGCAGTTATGCAGATATTTACTGACAAACATAGTAATCGGTTGAATGTCTATAAAGGCCATAAAAAAACAACGATTTGTAGGCTTTTCCTCTGTTTGTCTCATACTAAATTACTGAACTTGATGACAATTTGAATGAAGATAAACGCCAGGATCAACTTGTAGACTACACTTTCAATCGAAAAATCTATAGAGTGTGACACGAAAATAGAAAACAGAGAGCTGTTACTTATATGAATGATATAGAATATAGATACTAAAGCTATTACTTTTCCATACCACTATATACACTTTGAAAGAATTTTAGAAATTGCTGAACTAGCAGAAAATTGCAACTTATATAAATAATATAAGACTATATAAGAACTACAGCTACTACGCATATACAAGGTATCTCACAATTACAAATTATTTGACAGATCTCTATTGAATGAATTTGAAATATGGACATATATAGGGTGTTATAAAAATCGTTTAATATATTTAAAAATCGTTTAATATATTTAAACTAGGAAATCCTCGCATCAAGAGTAACTATTTAAAAATAGTGAGAAATGACAGGGTGGTAACTTAGTCCAAGTGTTTTCTACTTGTCTTTACCGCGCTCACTTAAATTTGAAATGGATAATTGATTTGGCAGGAAACAATTTTATGAATCTCCCTGTGTATAAACATCTATGGGTTCAACACACGATAACTTTGTACAATTTAAAAATGGTTAACAAAGGATATAAGAACGCCCCTAATAAAGTCATGACGTTATCTGCATGATATACATGAGTGAGTTTTTCACGGATGATCACGCCGGCCTGATTATAAAAGCCAAAACTTTTAGCTCGTAGGTCATTACTGTTTTAACTGTTCTACTGTCAACAACTGCAAGATGTATCAATTGCTTCCTTTTGTAATTGCTTCTACCATTACACTACCAAACCTTCCTGTGGAGATTTGGTGTATTATACTGAAATTAACGGATCCCGCATCACTGCTGACAACAGTAAGAAGTTCGTCGTTTTTCGATTCAATCGTCCGAGGAAACCTGACGCTAAGTAATATGCTTCAAGATGCAAAACGAGAAGAACAACAGCAGATCTTTGCCCAACTGACTCAACCAGGAATGACAACAAAGTTAAGTCGTCAAGATTATCCCAGATTATTTTCTACGAATGTTCAAAAAATTGCGACCACAAAACGTAGATTAGTTACTAAAAACTTCGAAGAACCAACGCTACTGAAGAAATCTACAGCTGCGAAAAAATCCAAAAGGAATACTAGACATAATCCCTACAGATTGTAATAAATATAAAAAATTATAAATAATACTGACGAATCTTAATAAATAATAGTACTATATAAAAATGTGTATTTTCTTCTTTACCCCTTAATTATTACAGGTTATAAATCTGTATTAAAGCATAGAATGGTGTAACGACTAATTACTAAACCTAAAAAATTTAAACTGACTTATACAAAGTGCAAAATATTACTTTCCTTTAATCTTAAAAAGTTAGTATCTGCCTGCTCATAAAAGAAATATATTATTAATTTAAGCAAAATTTTGAAGTTGACGCAAGTCACGCTAGCGGAACCAGATTGTACTGTCGCAATACAGCACGAGTGACCCCACCTGCCGCGCGTAAAGGAAAAAACTTACCTAAGCGGATGGTTAATTAATATTTCAGTTTTGGTTTCCGAATTTAAAGAAAAAAGGGCGATTTACGCAATTTTTATGGTTGATGCGGTTTTTTAACATTATGAGTCTCTGAGTCTCTGACAAGGATTACTACCAAAAAGAAAAATGGGCGAACTTGAAAGTAGCCTAGACTCGATATGCAACGCTCCTGCTTGAATATTTACCGGCCTCCTTGCTTCGGGTAGGTAGATATGCGAGCTGACCGTTCTATTTTAAACGACTTCATTTTTGTTTCTTTGTAAAACTTTTTACTGATCATTCTCAAAAGCTGGAAGATAATTTTTGAACTACAAAAGCGATTTGAAAGATTATTTCCCAGTGATTTAAGTTTAAAAATACCTGATAAAACACATAAACTGTCATTAAACTCGGTCCAGCAGTTATGCAGATATTTACTGACAAACATAGTAATCGGTTGAATGTCTATAAAGGCCATAAAAAAACAACGATTTGTAGGCTTTTCCTCTGTTTGTCTGTTCTGGCTCATACTAAATTACTGAACTTGATGACAATTTGAATGAAGATAAACGCCAGGATCAACTTGTAGACTACACTTTCAATCGAAAAATCTATAGAGTGTGACACGAAAATAGAAAACAGAGAGCTGTTACTTATATGAATGATATAGAATATAGGTACTAAAGCTATTACTTTTCCATACCACTATATACACTTTGAAAGAATTTTAGAAATTGCTGAACTAGCAGAAAATTGCAACTTATATAAATAATATAAGACTGTATAAGAACTACAGCTACTACGCATATACAAGGTATCTCACAATTACAAATTATTTGACAGATCTTTATTGAATGAATTTGAAATATGGACATATATAGGGTGTTATAAAAATCGTTTAATATATTTAAAAATCGTTTAATATATTTAAACTAGGAAATCCTCGCATCAAGAGTAACTATTTAAAAATAGTGAGAAATGACAGGGTGGTAACTTAGTCCAAGTGTTTTCTACTTGTCTTTACCGCGCTCACTCAAATTTGAAATGGATAATTGATTTGGCAGGAAACAATTTTATGAATCCCCCTGTGTATAAACATCTATGGGTTCAACACACGATAACTTTGTACAATTTAAAAATGGTTAACAAAGGATATAAGAACGCCCCTAATAAAGTCATGACGTTATCTGCATGATATACATGAGTGAGTTTTTCACGGATGATCGCACCGGCCTGATTATAAAAGCCAAAACTTTTAGCTCGTAGGTCATTACTGTTTTAACTGTTCTACTGTCAACAACTGCAAGATGTATCAATTGCTTCCTTTTGTAATTGCTTCTACCATTACACTGCCAAACCTTCCTGTGGAGATTTGGTGTATTATACTCAAATTAACGGATCCCGCATCACTGCTGACAACAGTAAGAAGTTCGTCGTTTTTCGATTCAATCGTCCGAGGAAACCTGACGCTAAGTAATATGCTTCAAGATGCAAAACGAGAAGAACAACAGCAGATCTTTGCTCAACTGACTCATCCAGGAATGACAACAAGGTTAAGTCGTCAAGATTATCCCAGATTATTTTCTACGAATGTTCAAAAAATTGCGACCACAAAACGTAGATTAGTTAATAAAAACTTCGAAGAACCAACGCTACTGAAGAAATCTACAGCTGCGAAAAAATCCAAAAGGAATACTAGACATAATCCCTACAGATTGTAATAAATATAAAAAATTGTAAATAATACTGACGAATCTTAATAAATAATAGTACTATATAAACTAAGTTGGGAATGTGGAATCTTTGGCACAATGATACTACTTAGTATATATCACCACTACACCAAACACTTTATTTTTACACTCGACGCGCGTTTCGCTAACCATGTTAGCTTCATCAGGAGCGATGATTGACTAAAGCTAAACTACCAAATCTACCCTATTTATACTTAGCCTAACCCTTGAATTACTCAAGCGGAACTAATGACATAGGCAAGGCTATCAGTTCCGGTCAAGTAACCAGTAGAGGGGACTATAAGGAATAGGCCCTCTGTCTTTGTTTAAACTACTTTTACATTTTATGATTTCCATACTTTCGTATGCGTTCAACAATCTCCTATCAGATACATTTTTTATTAATCTTAGATTATCTAATGTTACAGTATGATCAGCTTCAAGAGCATGTTCAGCAATGCTAGACTTTTCTGTTCTATTGTATTTTAAGTGTGCTAAATGTTCTTTAAATCGTGTTCTAATTGACCTTTTAGTTTGCCCAACATACTTTTTGTCACAATCATTACAACTAATTTCATAAATTCCACTTTTCTCACAATTAGGAATCTTATCTTTGGGATTTCCTAAGATATTCCTCAGATTGTCTGATGACTTATAGACTAAGGTGAGGCCTACCTTATTAAATACCTTATTGAGTCCCTTGCTATATTTCGGATTATATGGTATGGAGACATACTTGGTGTTATTTTCTTCGCGTGTAAAAAAGGTGGAATTCTGAATATTAAACCTAAACTTATGCCTATTTATTAGCTTATTTACTAAGTCATCGTCATAACCATTAGGTTAGGCTAAGTATAAATAGGGTAGATTTGGTAGTTTAGCTTTAGTCAATCATCGCTCCTGATGAAGCTAACATGGTTAGCGAAACGCGCGTCGAGTGTAAAAATAAAGTGTTTGGTGTAGTGGTGATATATACTGAGTAGTACTATATAAAAATGTGTATTTTCTTCTTTACCCCTTAATTATTACAGGTTATAAATCTGTATTAAAGCATAGAATGGTGTAACGACTAATTACTAAACCTAAAAAATTTAAACTGACTTATACAGAGCGCAAAATATTACTTTTCTTTAATCTTAAAAAGTTAGTATCTGCCTGCTCATAAAAGAAATATATTATTAAATTAAGTAAAATTTTGAGGTTGACGCAAGTCACGCTAGCGGAACCAGATTGTACTGTCGCAACACAGCACGAGTGACCCCACCTGCCGCGCGTAAAGGAAAAACTTACCTAAGCGGATGGTTAATTAATATTTCAGTTTCGGTTTCCGAATTTAAAGAAAAAAGGGCGATTTACGCACTTTTTATGGTTGATGCGGTTTTTTAACATTATGAGTCTCTGACAAGGATTACTACCAAAAAGAAAAATGGGCGAACATGAAAGTAGCATAGATTCGATATACAACGCTCCTGCTTGAATATTTACCGACCTCCTTGCTTCGGGTAAGTAGATATGCGAGCTGACCGTTCTATTTTAAACGACTTCATTTTTGTTTCTTTGTAAAACTTTTTACTGATCATTCTCAAAAGCTGGAAGATAATTTTTGAACTATAAAACCGATTTGAAAGATTATTTCCCAGTGATTTAAGTCTAAAAATACCTGATAAAACACATAAAGGTACTAAAACTATTACTTCCATGGAGTATATACACTTTGAAAGAATTTGAGAAATTGCTGAACTAGCAGAAAACTGCAACTCTTATAAATAATATATCACTGTATAAGAACTACAGTTACTACTAATATACAGGGTTCTCAGAATTACGAACTGTTAGACAGATCTTTATTAAATGGATTTTTTTTTTTACAAATGAGAAAAATAGTATATATACTGTTGCAACAGCTGTTGTAAAGTGACAAAACTTTTTCCTAAATAATATTTTTTCACCGTTAAGTCAAGGAAATTAGCTTTGAAACGTATAATAATGATCTTGGAGTTTGTCATAGTTAAACATTTACGAAACACTACACAACAGTTATCACTACACCAAACGCCTTATTCTAGCACTTGACGTGCGTTTCGCGGACTCAGTTAGCATAATCAGGAGCGATAATTGAGTCATTCATCGCTCCTAATGATGTTCACGTAGTAGAACAAGAATAAAGCATTTGGTGATGTGGTGACAACTATTGTGTAGTGCCATTGTGTCAAAAATTCAAATGTCCCAACGTATTTAACAAACATATTTATAAAAATTAATTGAAGTTCATTTACACGACAAATGATGATTCTTAGAATTGTTATCTCTCATTCTACAGTTCCTTAATTTAATAATATGACCTATTTTGTCATCACTACATATTATAAAACAAAGTCCTCCGCCGCGTCTATCTGTCTGTCTGTTCGCGATAAACTCAAAAACTACTGAACGGATTTTCATGCGGTTGTCGCCAATAGATAGAGTGATTCATGAGGAAGGTTTAGGTATATAATTTGTTAAGGTTTTGTGTAAATTGGTTGAATTTATAACGATAATTGTTGGAAGTGTCGGAAAAAGTCAAGCCGCCTGGGAGCTTTCATCGAAAACGCTGCCTAATCCCTTTGAGATATAACAAAACAATGCTTGGTGGGATATTCCTCTTTTATAGATCTACAAAAAAGTCCGCGATGGCATATACGAGGCTGGTTTGAAAAGTCCGTGCAAAAATAAAAACTACTTATGTGTTTGGAGTAAACCTTTTTTATTTTTCGACATAGTCTCCTTTTAGGCTTATACACTTTGTCCAACGATGTTCTAGTTTGTTGATCCCTTCCGAATAATAGGATTTGTCCAAGTCTGCAAAATATCCATTAGTGTCTGCAATTACCTCCTCGTTTGAATAAAATCTTTGTCCCGCCAGCCATTTCTTCAAATTGGGGAACAAATAATAGTCCGAGGGAGCCAAGTCTGGAGAATAGGGGGGATGTGAAACGAGTTGGAATCCTATTTCCATTAATTTTGCGACCACAACTGCTGAGGTGTGTGCTGGTGCGTTGTCGTGATGGAAAAGGACTTTCTTGTGGGCCAATCGCGGGCGTTTTTCTTCCAGCTCGGTTTTCAAACGGTCCAATAACGATGAATAATATTCACCTGTAATAGTTTTACCCTTTTCCAAATAGTCGATGAGGATTATCCCTTGCGAATCCCAAAAGACAGTCACAATAATCTTTCCAGCCGAAGGAACGGTCTTCGCCTTTTTTGGTGCAGATTCCCCCTTGGTAACCCACTGTTTAGATTGTTGTTTGGTTTTAGGAGTATAGTAATGTATCCATGTTTCATCCACAGTGACGAAACGACGCTTAAAGTCCTCCGGATTCTTCTGGAACAGCTGCAAACCATCCTTGCAACACTTCACACGATTCCGTTTTTGGTCAAGCGTGAGCAAACGCGGCACCCATCTTGCGGATAGCTTTCTCATGTCCAAATGTTTATGCAAAATATTATGTACCCGTTCAGTCGAGATGCCCACAGCACTAGCAATCTCACCCACCTTAACTCTTCTGTCATCCATCACCATATCATGGATTTGATCAATGATTTCTGGAGTCGTAACCTCCACAGGCCGTCCAGAACGTTCAGCGTCACTTGTGCCCATATGGCCAGTCCGAAAATTTTGAAACCACTTATAAACTATTCTAATCGAAGGTGCAGAGTCACCATAATGTTTATCAAGCTTCTCTTTAGTCTCCTGAGGCGTTTTGCCTTTCATAAAGTAATGTTTAATCACCACACGAAATTCTTTTTCGTCCATTTCTTGAAAATCACTCGACTTCCTTGATTCACACGAATGCCAAACACAAAGAAATAGACCAATATGGCTGAAACTTGGTGTGCGTTCATTCAAAAGATGCTACTAACTAAACATGACCTCGATACGCGCCGGTGGTGCCATTTCTCGAACTTTGCACGGACTTTTCAAACCAGCCTCGTATCTTTCTTTTAAGAATATCTCACTATACCCATTCTATCTTCTAAAAAAATGGTCACGTACAACTCGGTAATTGGAAAGCTATTTAGACGAATACAGTATTAATCCTTATCAACTTAAATACGTTAGTTACCTTAAGCATTTCATGCACATTATTATAATCTTTTACACCATATACAGTCCCTGGCGAAATTATTAGACGCACTGTATTTTTTTTAGTAATTTTATGTTTCTTAAGAGTTTTTATGCAATAATGGTATATTTAAACTACAATATTATTGATTTTTATTTAAAAGAATTGTTGTAGACTACATATTTGTATTTATTTTTAACATATGGCAACACTGTGTTGACAAAGTGATACATGCACGTAAATAAGTACAAACCTGTATCAGTCGCGATCGAAATCGAGTCAGGTACGGACGTGTTTCTGTGGCTTTATGGACTGTGATTGTTTGTTTAACAGTTTTATACTACTCAGTTATTAGTTTATTTTGTATGCAGTGTTTTAAAAAAGTAATTGGACTATTTTTCATTATGGGTAGAAAAGGCGATCTTTCACCACGTAAAAAAAGCTGAAGTGAAGGCCCTTGTGATTGCGAAAACATTTACAAACCGAGAAATATCACGAAGATTGGAGGTTTCTGAAGCTAGTGTACGACGCATAAAAAAGAAAATTGAGTCAGGGAAGGAATTAAGCCTGAAAAGAAAGAAAAGATGCGGTAGAAAACCAATTTTCACTCCACGGTCAGAGAGATGTTTGAAGAAAATTTGTGTAGAAAACAGATTTGCTACCACAAAGGTAATAAAATCACAACTCCAGGATGCTAGCGTAAATGCTTCTGAGCGCACTGTTCGAAGAAAATTGAAAGAATTAGATTTTAAGGCCTGTCGCCCCGCCAGGAAGCGCAAGTTAACAGCTGCAATGAAAGCAAAGCGCCTGAAGTGGGCCAAACAATGGCAAGACAAAGACTTGGACTTCTAGAGATCGGTAAGATACAGCAATTTAATCAATAATTGATACATTATTATCATTTTCAGTTAAATAAAGCAAATAAACATGGAAGTTTATATATTTTTCCTATTTTTGACAGGTCTGCTTCAGTGACGAAAGCACATTCGAAATTTTGCAGAATAAAGCTCAGTATGTGCGTCGTCGTCATGGAGAAAAGTTTCATCTTGATTGTGTCGTCCCGACGGTTAAACATCCCACCAAAGTGATGATTTGGTCAGTCATCAGCGGCAAGGGCACTGGACGTCTGTACGTCGTCAAAGGAATAATGAGGCAAGATCAGTACAAAGAAGTATTACAAAATCGGTTGATTCCGCAGCTCAGAGAATGGTTTCCAAATGGGGAACCATTCACTTTATGCAAGATGGAGCTCCCTGCCACACTGCTCGGTCTGTTAAAGCTTTTTTGGCAGAAAAAAATATCCCTCTGTTGGATTGGCCGGGTAATAGCCCTGATATGAACCTCATTGAAAATGTGTGGGAGCTGATGAAAAGAGAAGTGGCTAAAGATGTGATTACCAACAAAACCCAGCTCCTAGAAAAGATTATTCATGTGTGGAATCATCATCCTCAAATGCAGGAGACAGTACAATCTTGCATTGATAGCATGCCGCGCAGAATTAAAGCTTTGATAGCGGCTAAAGGTGGCTCAACTAAATATTGACTTTTACTAACATTAATTTCACTTTTCTTTAAAACTTAATAAACTTATGCTTTTCTAAATTAATGCTGTTTTATTTATGTCAAATAAATAGGTAATTGATTGGATAATATAAAAATAAAAAACAAATCAGTTTAAAATAATAAAACGGTACAATATCACTCGGTAATTAATATTTTACATGAAATCTTGCAGTGCGTCTAATAATTTGGCCAGGGACTGTAATTTAAATGAATAACTTAGGAGTTATCGCAAAAAATTAACGCGCGCGAAAATAAATTCAAGCGCGTTTCTCACACCGATGACGGAACTCGCTTGATGCGATCACCCCCGCGCCGCGCCCCCCGCTGTCGCCCACGGTTTCTATATAAGCCGAGCGATAACGCGCGGGTACTCCTATAATAAACAGACTTTTGGAGCTAATGGAGGTGACGACGAAGGTATTTGTTTTCTTTTTGGGTGTTGTTGGAAGGTTGCAACTGCGTTGGTTTTGATATTTTAGAGTAAAATTTCAAGGTCGCATTTTTGTTTTGTGTTTGTTGTCTTTAGGTAGATAGATAGATACTTACATACTTATTAATAAAATTGACAGTTCTGAACATATTTTTATTTCACTGAATTTTATCAAATGTCAACGTTGTTAGTCATTTGTTTCGGTTTCTTTTCACATCGTGAATCATTTTAAAGTTAATTAATATTAAGGTCGCATTTTTTATTTGTTTCGTGTTATCATTCGTGTTGGTGTAAGTTCATATTTAAATCTAATCCACATATTCGACGCAGCAAGCTGATGCGATCCTACGACAAACAAAACATGTAGGCATAATATGCTCTACTACCCGTGCGAAGCCGGGACGGGTCGCTAGTTTATTAATAAGTTGTACATGTACACAGATAGACAGTATAGGAATCACAGCTACTACTCATATACAGTGTATGTTACAATTACGGACTATTTGACCGATCTTTACCGAATGGATCTGAGAATTCCTTTACCAATGAGAAATATATAGTATATATACTGTGCAACAGTTTGCTAAGAGCAAATCTAGAAACTAATTCTTTCTAATTTGATCTTAAAAGTTAGAAACTTACATTACAAAGTTATACGGTGATAAAACTTGGAACATATTATACTTGTCACTAAGTAATAGTTGGTAAACCATGTTAAACTAATACTGAATTTTCATTGAAGGTTACCAAAGGTTATATATAGAAATATGGTAGGTCAAAATACTTTTGAAACATCTACAAAATCTATTTCCTAAACAATATTTTTTTCTCTGTCAGGTCAAGGAAATTTGTTATGGAATGTATAACAACGCTTAACCTTGAACTTTGTGATAGTTTAATATTAAAAAAAAAACAATAAAAAGTATATGAACTTCAATTACATGAGAATTATGATTTTTAGAATTATTATATCTCATTTTACAACTCCTTAATTTAAAAACCTGTTCAATTATGTCATTTGTTAATAAGTTAAAAATTCGTGAGCTAAAGACGAATTCTTCTTTCTATCGATATTGGTTTTGTAAGTTTGTGTCATTTATTTAAGCTACAATGCAGTTTTACAGTAAATATTTTCTCAATGATGTCGTTCTTTTTCTAAATCATTGAAAGGCAGACGCCGCTAATACTGGAGAACGAAGCTGGACCCGCTTTTTCCAGCCAAAAATGGTCGTGTAGAACGATATAAAATTTTTACCACTATAATACCAAATATATTATTATTATTTATTAATTTAATCCTGGAGTTTATCTTCATTCAAAATGTCATCAAGTTCAGTAATTTTGTAGTAGTGAAGTCTACGAATAGTTGTTTTTTTTAACTCTATACATATTCAATACCTCCTACCGATTAGTATGGTATGTTTATCATCAAATATCTACATAACTACTGGACCGACTTAAACGAAAGTTTATGTGTTTGATCTGCTATTTTTCAACTTATGTCACAATGCTATCGCTTTTGTAGTTCAAAAGTTTTCTTCCGGTTGCTGAGAACGGTCAGTGTACATAAACAAAAGTGAAGTCGGAAACCGAGAGATCAGTAAGTTTGCATAGCTGCTTAGCCGAGGCAGGTGGCTATTCAGTGAAATTGTCTTTTTTTTTAGCTACTTCCATATTCGCCCATTTTTCTTTTTGGTAGTAATCCTTGTCAGAGACCTATCCAAAACTTAATGTCAAAAAACCGCATCAACCTTAAAAGTGCGCAAATCATCTATTTTTTCATTAAATTCGGAAACTAGTAATGGAATATCAACTAACGCGTCCGCTTAAGTAATCTTTTCCTTTGTGCTTGGCAGATGGGTCACGCGTGCAGCGTCGTGACAGTACAATCTGGTTTTTGCCTCTCGACTTATGTCTGTGGCGATCGTGTGATAATAAGCTAGCGAGACTTGAACCGGGTACAAAATATTACTTAATTCTGTATGTTTATGTTTGATATTTTGTATGTTAAGTATTAATTACTTACATTTCTTGGAACTTTCGTTTAGAGTGACGAAGTGAGCGAAAATATCGTTCACTACTTGTTTTAGATTTGAGGCATAAATTTACCATCACTCCTCCTTATCACAGAACAGCTTTATTTGAACGATCATTTAGCTATCAGATATCAATGTCTTACAATAAATTGCCTACAGACTTAAGACAATTAGAACCCACCGCGTTTAAACATAGGGTACGCAACATGTTGATAACGTTGCCGTCCCGTGCATGATTTGCTTTCTGTTTTGTTCCAGTCTCTTATGTCACCGTTGCGTCGAAATGTAGTATTACTGTGTTTTTTACCATGTCTCAAACAACATTTGTGTCACAGATATATTTATGTATTAGTTTTTAGTTCATATATTTAAATTTAGTTATTATTGAATTAACTGTATAGGTTAAATGAGGAAGCCTGGCTTCAATTTCGCCTTTTGTAATCTTACCTTGTAAATTACAATAAAGACATTATTATTATTATTATTCTTGTTTTTCTTTCTCACATTTGGTCAATGTGGTTCCATGTTTGGCTGACGGGCCCAAACCAAGTCAGCACAAACGCATTACCATTGTGTATTAAGGAATGACCTGACAATGTTACATGTTTTCAAAATCACCGACTTCTGAATGTTTTTATGTATCTTTGTGTTGAGTCCTAATTGTACTAAGTGTGGTGTGAATGTTATTGGTGTAAGTCCGGTGGCTGATATAATGAGGGGGACAATGATGACTTTTTCTTGTTTCCATAGCCTTTTTATTTCCGTTGCAAGGTCTGTGTATTTGGAAATTTTTTCTGTGTATTTGGGGACAGATATGTCAATTAGATAGATGACTTTTTCTTTCTTGCACTGAAGAGTAACGTCGGGTCTATTGGCGGAGACTGTTTTTTGTCTGTATGGATACTAATGTCCCAGTAGAGTTTGTAATCTTTATTTTCAAGTACGGATGTTGGTGTGTATTTGTAGTAAGGATCTGTGTTTTCTATGAGCTTGTATGTTGTGGCTAGTGCTTCGTGAACTACTTTTGCCGCTGAGTCATGTCTGGCTGTGTATTCCGTTCCGGCTAATATTTTACATCCGCTTGTTATGTGTTCGATCGTTTCTTTCTGGTGATGGCATTTCCTGCATCTGTCTTCTGTAATAGTTGGGTCCTTGATGATATGCTTTTGGTAGTTTCTGGTTAATATGACTCTATCCTGGATGGCAAGCAAGAAGCCTTCTGTTTCCGGGAATAGCTGCCCATCCCATAACCAGGTGTATGATTGTTTTTTATTTACGTGGTCTTGTTCTATGTGGTATCTGTGTTTTCCGTGGAGTGTTTTTTCTGACCACGTTTTCATCTTTTCCTGTTGTAATTGGGTGTGACTGTGTGTATCTGTTGGGTGGTCTACCCGGGATAACTCGAGTGGGGTATAGTTTTTTTTTCTGCTTTGACTGTTGCTGTGTGGAGGCTGGTTTGCTTGGTGTGAAAGAATTTCCTAAGTGCTTGTATTTGTTTTGTGTGTAGTTATCTTATGTCTATGATTCCTCTTCCTCCTGCCCTCCTCTCGATGGTAAGTCTGTCTTTGCATGCATTGGGTGTAATTTCCTGTATTTGGTAAATTTACCAACCGTTCTCAATTGAGAACGTATAAGAATGTGAATGTTTTCTATGTCCATGTGTGTCCATTTGATGATACCAAATGAATATGTGAGTAAAGGTATGGCGAACGTGTTGATAACTTTAGTGAGATTCTTTGAGTTGAGTTTTATTTGTAAAAGTTTCATCAGTCTGTTTTTGAATTCGGTTATAAGCTCTGTTTTGATGCGAGTGTGGTTGAGTTTGGTGCTTTGTTGGAAGCCTAGATATTTGTATGTTTCTTTGTCGAGCATATTATCGAGTGTTTCGTTGTTGATAGTTTCTGTCTCATGGTAACCTTGCCATTGACCTTTGTTGATGTGGAGCACTTTACATTTACTTATACCAAATTCCATATTGATATCTAAGGTGAATGTTTCTGTGATTTTGAGTTCTTTCAACTGTGTTTCTGTGGCAGCGTAGAGTTTTATGTCATCCATATATAGGAGGTGGTTTATTTTATGTTGGTTCACTTTTTAGTATCTGATGTTGAAGCCATGGTCTATTCTGTTTAGTGTATTTGAGAGTGGATTGAGACAGAGGCAAAACCATAGAGCGCTGAGCGAGTCTCCCTGAAATATACCCCTTCTGATGTACAGCTCTTCTATTTGGATGCTTTTACTATTATTATTACTTAAATATATATTTTTTTTAACCTGTGCTAAAAATTAAGCTTTAAAGAAAGGCAAATTTTTTATATAGTACTATTATTTATTAAGATTCGTCCATATTATTTACAACTTTTTATATTTATTACAATCTGTAGGGATTATATCTAGTATTCCTTTTGGATATTTTCGCAGCTGTAGATTTCTTCAGTAGCTTTGGTTCTTCAAGATTTTTATTGACTAATCTACGGTTCGTGGTCACAATTTTTTGAACATTCGTAGAAAATAATCTGGCATAATCTTGACGACTTACCCTTGTTGTCATTCCTGGTTGAGTCAGTTGGGCAAGGATCTGCTTTTGTTCTTCTCGTTTTGCATCTTGAAGCATATTACTTAGCGTCAGGTTTCCTCGGACGATTGAATCGAAAAACGACGAACTTCTTACTGCTGTCAGCAATGATGCGGGATCCAATAGTTTCAGTATAATATACCAAATCTCCACAGGAAGGTCTGGCAGTGTCATGGTAGAAGCAATTACAAAAGGAAGGAATTGATACATCTTGCAGTTATTGACAGTAGAACAGTTAAAACAATAATGACCTACGAGCCAAAAGTTTCGGCTTTTATAATCAGGCCGGTGCGATCATCCGTGAAAAACTCATTCATGTATATCACGCAGAGAGCCCCATTACTTTATTAGGGGCGTTCTTATATCCTTTGTTAACGATTTTTAAATTGTACAAAGTTTTCGTGTGTTGAGCCCTTAAATGTTTATATACAATGTTGCTTTACAGAACACTTGAATGTATCAAATAACCCGCCGTTATTGAACCCAAGACGCCATCTATTAGAAACTCATCAAATAAAATGAGATATTTTTTTCAGACTTACATGATTGTTTTCTAATTAAAATATTAAGGAAATACGTGATATAATACTGAAACAAATGCGTAAAGGCACAATTGTGTTTAAATCCTAAAATAGGCGTTAGGGTGACCACGGTATGAATTCAAACTATTAGCAACGTGGGGATTATCGCACAGACTATCAGGCAGCGTGTGGTCAACAACGGTTCAGTCAGTATGAGCGCGCGCGAAATGCAAGAGAAGCATAGAAAAGCGACACGAGAAAGTTTTATTTATTGAAACGACCCTTTTGTATTATAGTGATAAAAATTAGATTTTGTATCGTTCTACACAGCGTCGTTATAAAAGTGAAATCATGTTGTGATTTTTATTGGGTGTGAAAAATTTCAGCTTTAGATAGAAACCTGCTGGTGGTTGTTTTTGAAGAAGCAACTTTCAGTATCAGTTGCTTTTATTAAACTGAAAAAAGTAATATATAACATAAAATAATAATAAAAACTGTTAATTTTAAGCGTGGCATTATTGCAACAATTCAGATTATTATCAAAATTGTTTTTGATATTTCTGCTGCCTACGACTATATTGGGATACATGCTGAAAAAAAAAAAAAACATCTTCACAGTCGATTTTCTCATTAATTATAGCGAAGCGCGAGTTATCACTATTTTTCCCCAGTTCCTCTTGATACAAGAGTTACGTGATCAACCGACGGAAAAATGCTGAACGGAAGGAACACGACGAGCGATCAAGGCTGTGATTAAAATCGACTAAATAGTAAATATATACGAGGGTGGATTCACAAGTCTAGTAAATTTTAACGAAATGGTGGTAAAAAAATTACCTTAGTTTTTCATTACCCATATCAATTAACTTCTTCTTCGTGACGTCCAATAATTGCTCGTCAGCCAACTGTTTATTACTAACTTCACTATACATCTTCTCTACCGTTTCCAAAGACTTCCTAATCTCAGTAATTTCCGAATTATTTTTATCTAATTCTTGCTGCATTTCTTTCGTTTTCTGTGCTGCTTTCTTTCTCGCTGTTTTTTTCCTTGTTCAACGATTCTTCCATTTCTTTGTGGAGATTCTTGTACCTATCTTCTTTGCATGCGATTTCTTCATTTATTTTTTCAATTTCTTGCGTTAGATCGTTTATACGGGCTTCTCGTTCACCTATAAATAAAAATATTCTAGCTCGAGTGTTTGAGTATTAAAATAATTTGTGGGACACTAAAAAAATAAATCGAGGCATTTTCCCATTTAAGTGCTTATAGTGCGGAAAAGGCTCAACCGATTTTGCTGAGCTTTTTAGACTTTCCAAGCTTGTATTAATTAGATTTTTAAAGAAGAAGTCCTCTTGATCCGACCAAAATTATGGAGTAGTATACAGAAAGTAAAATAAATAAAGCCAAGTGCAAGTCACACTTGGACAACGTTGACGGGTATTTACGACTTCCTCGCCGATATCCTTGGGATATGTCAGCGATAAAAAAAAATCCTAAAGATGTCAAAAGAACATCTTGGTCATATTTGGCATGAACATTTGGGATGAGGAAGCTCTGTTCGTAATGGGTACCGCGTTTGCTCACGGTGGACCAAAAACAACCACGTGTTGATGTTTCTGAGCGCTGTTTGGACCTGTTTAAGCGCAATAAAAAGAATTTTTTGATGCGATATGTGACAATGGATGAAACATGGATCCACCAGTACACACCGGAATCAATTCGGCAGTCAGCTGAGTACACAGCAGCCGGTGAAAGCCGCCCGAACCGACCAAAGACACAACAGTCGGCTGGGAAGGTTTTGGCCTCTGTATTTTGGGATCGACTACGCTGAGAAGTGAAAAACCATCAATAGCGAATATTAGATAAAGTTATTGGTGCGTTTGAAGGCAAAAATCGCAAAGAAACGGCCCCAAATGAACAAGAAAAAAGTGCTCTTTCATTAAGACAATGCACCGTTTCGCAAGTCGATGGTTACGATGGTAAAATTCCATAAATTAAAGTTGGAATTGCTTCCTCATCCACCGTATTCTCCAGATTTGGCCCCCCAGCGACTATTATCTATTCGCGGGCTTTGAAAAAATACTCGAGGGAAAGATATTTGGCTCCAATTAAGAAGGTATCGCCGAAATTGCAGCCTATTTTGAACACAAAGACAAATCCTTCTACAAGAAAGGTATAGAAATGTTAGAAAAGCGTTGAACGGATTGCATCGCTCTTGAAGGAGACTATATTGATGAATAGTCGAATTTTGCAAAAAAAAAAAAATGTATTTTAAGTAGCTAGACCAAAAATTTTTCAGCCTACGTGTTATGTAACCCCTTAACTTTCAAAACTACACGGCTATGATTGGACCATCAAGTCTTATACTTGTGACAAATTTCACCTTTCTATGTCAAATAGTTTCGGAGAAAATCGGGTGCGACAGACAGCCAGACGGACACCGAAGTGATCTCATAAGTGTTCCGTACAGAAGCAACAAGCAATGTTAAAGTTACCCGCAGTGTAGTGTTTCCTTTCGAGAAAAATCAACAAAATTTCACAAAACTTGCCTAAAATCTTCTTCGTACTATTCAACTCCTTCTGCAAGCTATCCATATCACCTTGCAATCTAACAATCTCACCATTAGACCAATCACTCTGCTCCCTTAATCTGCTATTCAACTTCTCTTTTTCTTCTTTCAAGAGGCAATTTTCTTCATTCAATTCTCTTACTTTATTATCGACTAAATGAAAATTCTTCCTTTCTATTTCGAAAGAATCAAACAGATTCAACTTTTCAGTTTCAAAGGATTCTTTTAGACTTTCGTTTTCTTGCTTTAAAAGTATAACCTCTTGCGTTAATTCCTCTATTTTATTTTCTATATGGCTGCCCTTATTGAGAGCTTCATTGAAAGTAGCTCTCTCTATTTCGAAAGAATTTAAGAGATTTTGCCTTTCTTCTTCGAGACTTTTTACTTTCATTTCTAGTAGTTGGCATTCTGTTTGCTCTACTTCTAAGGAATTGATTTCTTGTTCCTTTAAACGGAGGGATTCTTTTAGTTTCGCTAGTTCTTGTTCAAGATGTAATTTTATCTACAAATAGAAAATAGTACTCTCAATTTAAAACTAAAGAAATGTTTCGAAGTACAAACTGTATAAACTATTATTTTATTTTAGTACATGTGCTGCAAGTAAATCCCTAAAGCGCTATAGGAGCGACGCGTGTGTAGAAAAAGTGATTCACGTTGATCTTGAATCGCTGTAAATTGTACAGGGTGAGTCAATGATAGAGTAAAGTTCATTATCTCATTTGTATCGGGAATGACAAAAAAATGTTAAATACAATAGTTTTAGAGAATGTTAAGGTGTCCAGTTTAAAATTATTTTTGAGTATACAGGATGCTTCAAAAAAGTGTGGCCTATATAACATATGTTTTTTAAACGGAACATCCTATTTTCTAATTTATTTTTAAATTCTGCGTAAAATTTTATAACTTTTTTATTAATAATGTTATATATCTAAAACTAGTAGTTTTTCTAATATTTCGATTTTTTTGAAAAAATACTAGTTTTCAGTTTTGTAAAAAATTGCCAGTAGCACCATTGTCTCTGAAGGTGGAATACTCATAATTGGTGCGAGCGTTCCATAGAGATGACAAAAAAGATACATGTAAAAAAATTTGAGTTAGATGCTACAGGGTGTTCAAAATAAATTTATGCATTTCGACTATTTTGAATTGAAAAATCTCAAATTTTTTAAATGGCACACCCTGTATATTATTATTTTTTCTGATAGATTTTACAAAACCCTCCAACTTTTATTAAGTATGTCACATACCTATTTCTAATAGTTTTCGATTTATTTTAAATTTTTCAATTTTTACCCTTGTTTTTAATACACTTACGCTATTGTGAAAACATAAACAAATAGTTAATAATAATTTTAATATAGTTTAACTTATCTAATGATTAATTATCATGACGTAATAAATGTTCAAAAATATGCCCGTCTACTTGAATACACATTTTTAGTCGTTTTACTATATTTTCCTTCACTTTCCTTAGCAAAAGGGCGTTATTGTCCTGCACGCATCCCGTATCCTCTTTTCCATATCTACTGGTGTTGTAGGGCGATTCACATAAACACGATCTTTAACGCAGCCCCCACAAAAAGACGTCTAAAGGTGTTAAGTCACATGATCGAGGGGGCCACTGAATGAATCCATCCCTACCGATACATTTTTGTTGGTAACGATGGTTTAAAAATTTCCGAACTTCCCGGTGGTAATGAGCAGGAGCTCCGTCTTGTTGAATCCACATTTGTTCCCTTTCAAAGTTATCTACTTCTTCAAGAAGCTGGGGTAATTCGTTTTGCAAAAAATTTAGATATCTAGGCCCGTTAAGCGGTTCGCGGAAAAATATGCACCAATAATTCGAAAATTTAATATTCCACACTATACATTAAGCGACCAATGGTTTTGGTTTTGAACTTCCCGGACCCAAAATACTTCCCGGACTCAAAATGGATTACTTGTATTTTCTCGCGATTAGCCGTAGATTGGGATATGTCAGATAAGTCAGCTAGTTGACGGCTGCTGACCTGGGGATTATCTCCAATATGAAATAAAATCTCCATTTCTTGTTCCTCATTGGTAGTATTCTGGTTTACATGGACATGTCAAAACATTTACTGAACATGTCAAAATTTGACAATGCCTACATTTTTGTTTTGTCTTGGCAACTATGATGTTATAGCATAAATGTCTTAAAAACAAGGGTAAAAATTGAAAAATTCAAAATAAATCGAAAACTATTAGAAATAGGTATATGACATACTTAATAAAAGTTGAAGGGTTTTGTAAAATCTATCAGAAAAAGTAATAATATACAGGGTGTGCCATTCAAAAAATTTGAGATTTTCAATCCAAAATAGTCGAAATGCATAAATTTATTTTGAACACCCTGTAGCATTTAACTCAAATTTCTTTACATATATCTTTTTTTTTCATCTCTATAGAACGCTCGTACCAATTATGAGTATTCCACCTTTAGAAACAATGGCGCTACTGGCAATTTTTTACAAAACTGAAAACTAGTATTTTTTTTTTAAATTGAAATATTAGAAAAACTACTAGGTTTAAGTATATAACATTATTAATAAAAAAGTTATAATATTTTACGCAGAATTTAAAATAAATTAGAAAATAGGATGTTCCATTTAAAAAAACATATGTTATATCGGCCATACTTTTTTGAAGTATCCTGTATACTCAAACATAATTTTAAACTGTGCACCTTAACATTCCCTAAAACTATTGTATTTAACATTTTTTCGTCATTCCCGAAACAAATGAGATAATGAACTTTACTCTATCATTGACTCACCCTGTACTTGGCGAGAAACATAGCGCTATGCAAATCATTCTAAAGGGATGAGATTCTCTATATAAAAAATGGCTTGAAAAGGGTTGTACGAGGGGTGACAAGCTGAAGTTCATATCATCATCATCATCAGCGTATACTGTCCACTGCTGGACGAAAGCCTTCCTCAAGCCTTGCCACCTTTTTCTGTTCTGGGCCACTTGTACCAATTTCCAGCTACTCTCTTAAAAAGTGAGCCGTTAAACACACACAAAAGTGCACATCTGGGTGTTTCATAAAACAGGGATTTTCGGTAGTTTGCATAGTTTCATAATCAACGTCGAAAAACAACTTTCTATACAAACTATCCTAGGGAAGGAATCCCACACCTGTTCGCCTTCTAATCCTTCCTCTGTCTCCTGAAAATAAATTCGCCATACGCGTTATTGTCAAACAGTGTAAATAGTAAAGGACACAGAGTACAGGTAAAGATCAAGAGTTGTAACTAGTATTTCATCATCTTACCTTACTTAACTCGACGATAGATTCTTCTTTCTTCTTCAAATAACCTTTAAATTCGGTAATTTTTTCCGTCAAATGTTGATTGCTTTTCGTCAATTCTTTTATATGCTCCTCTTTAAGTTTCAAATCGTTGTGTTCAACTAAAACTTTATTAAACAGTTCACGTTCCCCATCGAAACTGGCAACTAGTTCTTCCTTTTCCTTTTCTAATTCTTGCACTTTTAGTTTGAAGAGATTGCATTCAGCGGTTTCAAGTTCCACTGTCTAAAAAGAAAAGATAAATAACGGAATAATGAAAAAATGCATATCCCTATTCCAACCGTAAAAGTACCGTACTAGCCGTACTCGTCAACAAGAGCGGTGAAACAAACCTCTGAATTGACTAGTGGCAGATCGTCGATGTATATCAAAAGTAGGAAGGGTCTCAAGATAGAGCCTATAGGCACTCCAATAATTATATCGCTTTCTGTTGACTCCAGCTCCGAAATTCTATGTAGCGGAGATTAGAAAAGTATCTCTAAATCAGAAGAAAGCTGTCGTCATTAAATTTGCATTATTTTAGCTTTTTGAAGAAGACTCCGTGCAACACACAATCGAAGGCCTTACTTAACTCACAGAAACTGCAAGAAAGATACACTCGATGCTTAGAAACATTAAAATGACTAAAACCTAACGAAGAATATCCAAAGACGGTTAAACAGGCTGTCAAGTAAGAACGTGACTGCTCATATTCTTGAAAACATGTGTTTCGAGAACATTTTTTGACTTCAATGTGTTCTTTGGGATGATAACAACGGCGCATTTATCTTAGTAAGTTGTCCAATCGCCTGCTGCATCAATAATCGCCTGGCATCTTCGAGGAATGCTGTCGACGAGATTTTCTGCATACTCTGCAAATTTTTCGGGGGGTTGGGGTCCGGCGACTGTGACGGCCATTCTAGTATCTTATCGTGGGCCCAAGCGAGCCGCTTTGCGACGTGATTTTGGCCCAACAAAGGTTCTTCGACGTGCTTCGGAATTTGACGTCATGAGCACGAAGATATTATCGAACGGTCTCATGGGACACATTCAAGCCCGATTTTCTTTACTTTGCCACTTCTTGACGCAGCGTCAATTTTGGGGCCAGTAAAGACCCACACACGCGAACATTTTTCGTCTCGTTAAAATGATGTACCCACTTCTTCACAAATTATACCGATTTTTTAGTAAATTTAGTGGCCGCGGAATATGTCATTTTAGGTCCCTTTGGATGGAAACAAAGAAAGACTGCCTCAAACCGACGCGCAAACAAGTGATACGTTTTGGATTTTATGTGATTTCGATGAAAGTTCGGAATCGACTGATACTTTTACTAAAATGCGTCGTCGACAAAGGTTCTCTCTACCAGCATCTACCAAAAATGAATTATCGCGGACACGTTCTTACTTGACAGCCTGTAGATTCTAGACAAAGCCAAACTGCTGTTCATAAAAAAGACTATTAGAATCAAAGAATGCAGAATTGCGTGAAGTAACACATTTCTCAAATACCTTTAAACAAATTGGCAATAAAAATATAAGTCTAACATTTGATGTAGTATCAGGATCCCATTTTTTTAATATCCAGTCCAGACTAAAGTAGTGCTGAGACTAATGATCACCGGCCACTACCACCTGTATCCACGTAACATGCATAGAGAGCTTTTAAAAAGCTGGGAATATTATTTCGAACTAGAAAGTTTTACACTCCATAACAACTGTTAATCTATATTATATAACCAGCAACGTCTCTCTGTCTGTCTGTTCGTTAGTACCCTTATCACTCGAGAACCACTTATCCGATTTGCTTGTTTTTTTTTTAATTTATACAAATATTCTCTGGCCAGGTTTTAGTATATATTTTGTTACGTTAGGTAACATAAGGAATAAGCAGCTCTTACAAAAAAAAAAAAAACACCTAAACTTCTGTAGTCCACGCGAGCGGAGCCGCGGACACAGCTAGTTCTGTATAAAGCTCAAATTCGACCAACGATGGAATACTGCTCCCACGTTTGCTGCTCTGCTCCCAAACATACACTGCATTTGTTGGATTCTGTTCAGAAGAGTGCTGTTCGCCTGATTGGAGACTCCAAAGTCACCAGCATCCTTGCTTCCTTGGAACATCGAAGAACGGTTGGAAACTTGAGTCTATTCTACTAGTATGTTCATGGCACGTTTTCGATGAATGTAGTCTGATTAATTCAGCATTCAGGTCTTTAATATATTTTATTAGTTCTACCGTATATCCAAATAGATCTTTTACATTTTAAGCTGGGTAATTGTGTCCGGGATTACAATAAATGTTACATGACTTATAAAAAGATGTCTCGTTGAAAAGTGGGGCCGTTTTCAGTAGGATCGGATGGAGATGATTTAAATTGGCACTGCAGGTAAAAATAATAACAAAAATAAAATTTAGAAAAAATTAAGCCGACTACAAAAGTCATAAAAAGCAATAAAATTATATCTTTTCTTAATCTTAGAAAGTTAGTACCTAGCTGCTTATAAAATAAATTTGTAAGTAGCGAAAGAAATCTTCGCTGTTAATACTATAACACAAAACTCAGGAAATGTAAGCAATATTTAATGCATACCAAGATGTAAATAGGCAAAAATAAGCAAAATTTTGAAATCAGCGTAAGTCGCGCTCGCGTATTAACGCACGATTACAACGGACCGAAGTCGAGAGGCAACAATCCCCTTATACTATCGTCATGCTACACGCGCGCCGCCGCGGCGTGGAGAATTTTGCTTAAGTGGACGCGTTAATTGATATTAATCTCTTAGTTTTTCGAATTTAAAGAGAAATTTGGCAATTTAAGTGTTTTTATGCTTTGTGCGGTTTTGTTCGAGGACATCCACTTTTTTTTTTATTATTTGCAGTTTCAGACTCACTTATATATCTGCAAGTGTAATACGAATTGTTGCATGTATGTTGTATTCGTCTTACAAGAATATACATATAGTTGGTTTTTCATATTAAAGCTAAATTTTGTGTTAGATACTCTTCTAACAAGTTTGTGAATACTAATTAATTTTCTACATTCTTCTGCTTCTTCCAAGTTATAGCTAGGCACCATTGCCTGTTCTCTTTGATCCCTGATCTATATATCTCCATCTCTTTCTTGGAAGTCCCAATTCATCTTCTATTCGGCCACTTGTCTCTTGTTATCCGTACTATCCTGTTGTTTGCCATTCTTCCTATGTGCTGATCCTATTCCATTTTTCTTCCTCTTATCCACTGGTTGATATTTTCTATATTACATGTGCGTCTTATGTCTTCACTTCTTTCTCTATCCCTCAGTATCTTGTTCGTACATCTCCTAAGTATTCTCATTTCAGTTGATTCCAGCATCCTCTGTGTTATACTTGTATCGGGTTATGTTTCAAATTTGTCAGTCATTACTGGTAGTATCAGGCTCTTGCATATTCTTGTTTTAATCTCAACGGAGAGGAATTTATTTCTAAAAATGGTATCACTGAGGCATCCAGCTGTACTATAAGCCTTGTTAACTTGATGTTTTACTACTTTCTCGATTTTTCCGATACTAGATATTTTGATGCCCAAGTAATCGACACCTGATCTATTGGTTTATGTTCCACCACCAACTTGCACCTGATCGGCTCTTTTTCTATTACTACTGTCTTGGTTTCTTCAGTTGAGATTAACATATTGTATTGTTTTACTACTATACAGAATTCGTACGGCAGCCTTTGCAGATCGTTCTCAGTCATTATTATCACAACATCTGCATAACATATAATTCTAAGTTCTCT
This sequence comes from Pachyrhynchus sulphureomaculatus, assembly GCA_019049505.1. Classification (NCBI taxonomy): domain Eukaryota; kingdom Metazoa; phylum Arthropoda; class Insecta; order Coleoptera; family Curculionidae; genus Pachyrhynchus; species Pachyrhynchus sulphureomaculatus. Next base: position 71,989 of record CM032448.1, read on the forward strand.
GTTACCCATCCTACGAGGCTGGTTTGAAAAGTCCGTGCAAAGTCCGAGAGATGGCACCACCGGCGCGTATCGAGGTCATGTTTAGTTAGTAGCATCTCTTGAATGAACGCACACCAAGTTTCAGCCATATTGGTCTATTTCTTTGTGTTTGGCATTCGTGTGAATCAAGGAAGTCGAGTGATTTTCTAGAAATGGACCGAAAAGAAATTCGTGTGGTGATTAAACATTACTTTATGAAAGGCAAAACGCCTCAGGAGACTAAAGAGAAGCTTGATAAACATTATGGTGACTCTGCACCTTCGATTAGAACAGTTTATAAGTGATTTCAAAATTTTCCGACTGGCCATATGGGCACAAGTGACGCTGAACGTTCTGGACGGCCTGTGGAAGTTACGACTCCAGAAATCATTGATCAAATCCATGATATGGTGATGGATGACAGAAGAGTTAAGGTGCGTGAGATTGCTAGTGCTGTGGGCATCTCGACTGAACGGGTACATAATATTTTACATAAACATCTGGACATGAGAAAGCTATCCGCTTGACCAAAAACGGAATCGTGTGAAGTGTTGCAAGGATGGTTTGCAGCTGTTCCAGAAGAATCCGGAGGATTTTAAGCGTCGTTTCGTCACTGTGGATGGAACATGGATACATTACTATACTCCTGAGACCAAACAACAATCTAAACAATGGGTTACCAAGGGGGAATCTGCACCAAAAAAGGCGAAGACCGTTCCTTCGGCCGGAAAGGTTATGGCGACTGTCTTTTGGGATTCGCAAAGGATAATCCTCATCGACTATCTGGAAAAGGGTAAAACTATTACAGGTGAATATTATTCATCGTTATTGGACCGTTTGAAAACCGAGCTGCAAGAAAAACGCCCGCGATTGGCCCATAAGAAAGTCCTTTTCCATCACGACAACGCACCAGCACACACCTCAGCAGTTGTGGTCGCAAAATTAATGGAAATAGGATTCCAACTCGTTTCACATCCCCCCTATTCTCCAGACTTGGCTCCCTCGGACTACTATTTGTTCCCAATTTGAAGAAATGGCTGGCGGGACAAAGATTTTATTCAAACGAGGAGGTGATTGCAGACACTAATGGATATTTTGCAGACTTGGACAAATCCTATTATTCGGAAGAGATCAACAAACTAAAACATCGTTGGACGAAGTGTATAAGCCTAAAAGGAGACTATGTCGAAAAATAAAAAAGGTTTACCTCAAACACGTAAGTAGTTTTTATTTTTGCACGGACTTTTCCAACCAGCCTCGTATATCCCTTTTTCCTTTTGACATTCTTTGTAGTTTCATCCATGACAATAATAAACAGAAGAGGACTTAAACGAGTCTCCCTGCCTGATTCTAGGTTCATAGTTGATCGGTTTTGTCATTCCTTCTACTAATCTTGCGACTACTTTATTGTCATTATATATATTTTCGATAGTTTTGATTAGAATGCTGGGATGTTCCTATTATATAATAGATGAATAACGTCTTCTATTTGTATATTGTCGAAAGCTTTGTTTTAAGTATATCAGGTACAAGTACGCTGGAATGTTGTATTCGATTTTTCTTTTACCTATGTCACAATGAATACGGCATCGATGCAAGAGCGCTCACTTCTGAATTCTTGTTGTTCTTCTTCCAGTTGTGTTCTCGCGTTTATTTTTGTTGTAATAATCTTTGTTGTTAATTTCAGTATACCGTTTAGTAGGTTTATGCCTCTGTGGTTATTTGGATCTTCTTTTTCTCCCTTCTTGTGCATTAATATGACGGTCGCTGTTCTCCATTCATCTGGGCTTCTATTCGATCTTATAATCCTCTGTATAAGTGTCTGGAGTTGCTTATCCAGAGAGTGTCCCCCATATTTTAGTAGCTCATTCGCTATTTGGTCTTGGCCCGGGAAATTTACGGTTTTTTAATTTTTCCAGTACTTCTACTACGTCTTCTTTCGTTATATATGTTTCTTCGTTTATTGTTATATCTGGTGTTTGTGGCAGTGTGATACTCTGTTCCCTTTTATATAATTATGTAAGATATGCTACCCATGTTCCTTTCCTCACGTGTATATACTGTTTTAATTCTTTCATCTCAGTTCTCTGCTGTCTCACGAATCTCCAAATTTGTTTTTGTTGACCATAGAAGTTTGATTCTAATTTTTTTATGTATCTCTCCCAGTATTCCGTTTTTGGTCTACTTACTAATTCGTGTGTTTCTGTTCGTATTCTTTAATATCTTTGGTATGCTTCACCTATTCTGATTGGCCTGTACTCTTCTTCTTTTCAAGGGATTTCTCTAAATTTCTTCACAGAACCATAGCGTTTCTGTTCTCTATTTTTATTTTTATCAATAGTTTTAGTCCCTAATGCCTCATATGCAGCTTCTAATAAATTTGTTTTTATGTTTATTTATTTTCGACATTAAGTTTTATTTAATAACTCTCTTAGGTGTAAAACTATTGTTTAATTTTGTGTGTTTACGGATTATATATTGTGTACTTACATATAATTAATATTTTTAAATAAAAAAGTGGAGAGTTCGCTGAAAATGGGTAGGTCTCTGACAAGGACTGCTGACAAAAAAGAAAAATTACGCGAATATCAAACTAGCGCAGAGAAAGAAAAGAGGTATAGTAAATCCCAAGAAATAAGATCCCTTTTTTTGCTTTTTCAATGGGGTAATACACGACCCTATTAAGATTTTGTGCATAGTTGCCAGGTATTACGATAAACGTATTTTTATTGTACCTGCTTTGTATACCGCCCTCACTTGCACCTGCAATCATATTGGATCTATTTTTACCTATATATTTACTACCTGGCAACCCGGTTTGGAGCCCTTTAAGTATTTGATAATATAGGCCTAATGACCACAGGTCCCCGTTAAGATTCGAAAGATAGTTTTTATTATTTTTATTTTTAGTTTTACTTACAACTTACAACGTAACGGTTGTATTTTAATTATGTGGTGTCCGTGGGAAAATTGCAATAGTGGCTATCGCAAGAGAAAACATTTATCATTTGACGCTGAACAAATAGTGAAAAATGTTTACGACAGTTTGGTAAAAAAGTGCTTTGCAAGAAACCAGTGAACTAACGAAAACCTCAATTTCTACGATTAAGGGCGTTGTAGGAAAACCATCACTCAAAAACAGGAAAAAACGGAAAGATTTTCAAATACATCATGTAGACGATTGTGAAAAAGACATCATCAGGAGAAAAATATATTCTATGCATGAAGAGCAGTTGGTGCCGATACTAGACAAAATAAAATTAAGACTGGTGCAGGACGGGACCAACATACATTGTGGCCGATCAACCCTTCAGAGAATTCTCTTAAGAATGGGATTCACGTTCCGGAAAATCAATAAAAGGCAAGTAGTGATGAAGTCACAAAGATTACGAATCTTGCGACATACTTATTTACAAGGAATTAAAAAGGCCAATAATTTACCTTGACGAAACATGATTCGTTACCCATGACACTGTGCAAAAAGGGTGAGTTGACAGCAGTACAAAATGTCAGATTAACGCACCTTCAAATAAAGGTAAACGAATAACCATTTTGCATGCTGGGTCTGAAAAGGGATGGGTTTCAAATTGTCTATTATTATTTGCAAAAAACATAAAATATTCTAGTTTAGACTATCACGAAAACACGACCGCAGAACTTTTTGAAAATTTGTTTCAAAATTCCCTTTTGCTAAATGTTCCCGAACAGAGTGTTATAGTTATAGACAATGCAAGTTACCAGAGTCGCCTACTAAATAAGGTTCTTAATGCAGCTAACACCAAATCGGAAATACAGGAATATATGTTAGAAAATGATATTTATTTTGAGTTTAGTTATAAAAAAGTGATCTTGTGGAAGTTTTGAAAGAATATAAATTGAAAAAGAAATATGTTCGTAATAGTTTGGCTGAGAAAATGGGAAACACTGTTTTGCGGCTTCCTCCGTATTATTGTCTGTTTAATCCAAATGAACATATTTGGCATCAGTTAAATAAAAATAAGGGCACAAAATGTTTCTCTTACTTTAAGCGTGTCATTGGTTGAATTAGTAAAAAAAGTTATAAATGATATACCTTGTGAAAGCTGGAAGAATTCCATTCAGCACCTTGTTAAAGTTGAAGATTCATATAATTATGTCAATAATATAAAACCATTGATAATTACCTTAGCTGATGACAGTGATAGTGAAACCGAATTAGGCTTAAGTTAAAATATATTTTTATTTATACAATATGTCCCCTCTTGTAAACCCCCATTCATTCAAACTGTATATTTGAACTTCTTATCCATTTGTTTTTACATGCATCTATAAATAAACATCTCCAAAAACACTTATAATTTTATTTATTTGCATTAATGAATAAAATTCTTAAGTCCATCTCTGCAACCTATCATAAACAAAAGGTCAGAATTTTTATACTGCCCACTTAAAACGGCAAAAATCAGGATCTTATATTTTGGAACATGCTATATTTGATATGCAGCGCGTCAACCGCTTACCTGCCTACTCGTCCGCATGCCTGCCTACTCACCTATCCGCTATGTAACCGATTTTATTTTGTTTGGTTTTACTACTCTCAGAAATCGGTTAATTACTGTTATAAAGATAACATTTGAACTACCAATCCCATTAGAATGATTCTACCATTGTGACTCAAGTTGAAAAATACCTGATCGAAGACAAAAAGCTTCATTAAACGCGGTATAGTAGTTTTGTAGATGTTTCAGTTCAAAGACACATACATACAGTCAGGAAATTTTGGTATGTCTGTTCGGAAGCGTATAGACTAACATTCACAAACACTACGATATTTAACCAATACATATATACATATTCAATTGAGAACATCCTTTTTTTTAAGTCGGTTAAAAATCGAGATATATCCATTTTCTATCGAGAGAATTATAAATATTGTATAAAATAAAAAAAAAATCTCTTACCTGTTCCCCCTCCTCAAAAATCCTAACCCTCTCGCTCAACTTATCATTGATTACCTTCAATTCCAAAACTTCCTTCGCTAACGCAACATTCTCATTTATAATCTCCTCCCTGTGAGTATTGAAATCTTTGCTTCTCTTGTGGGACGAATGATCAAAGGCTTCTCTCTCCATCTCAAATGATTTTATGAGGTTTTCTTTCTCGTTTTCTAGCTGCTGTACTTTGATTTGAAGTAGGTTACATTCGGTTTTGTCTAGTTCTATTGCCTCGTCACGTTCTTCGGCAATTCGGAGGGATTCTTGAATTTCGGCCAGTTTTTGTTCTAAGTTTAATTTAATCTGTAAAATATACAAATATTTATTATTCAATGGGCAGTAGAGTAGGTGATACCGATTACTGAGAATTGACTAATAGTGAATCTACATCGAAAATGTAGAGGTAAAATTATCAAGAAAAATAGTCAAGAAGAGTTGCATCCAGTATTTTCATTCAAATTATATTTATAAAGCACAGATAGTGGTAGCTGATGGAATTTTATGCTTACTTTACTTAGCTGAACAATACTGTGCTCCTTTTCTTTCAAATATCCTTTTTAACCTAACAACCTTTTCTTCCAATTTCTTATTTCTGTGCTCTAACTCAACTATGTCTTCCTCTTTTATCTTCAGCTCTTTATGTTCCTCCAACATTTTATTGAACGTTTTCCTTTCCATTTCAAAATTATCCATGAGAGATTTTACCTCTTCTTCCAGTGCTTGAACTTTCAATTCTAACAGATGGGATTCTGTTGTTTCTAATTCTATTGCTGATTGTCTTTCATCTTTTAACCTAAAACAAACATATATATATATATATATATATATATATATATATATATATATATATATATATATATATATATATATACATATATATATATATATATATATATATATATATATATATATATATACATATATATATATATATATATATATATATATATATATATATATATATATATATATATATATATATATATAATTAGCTTCGAGCGGTAGCAGCAGCAAGATCACAGTATCGAGTAGCAGCGCCAAATGAGATTTTGGCGAAATATGCAAATTCATTGTTAGAACGAACGGATCGCAATCCGGAATTTTAATGTATTACATTCCACCATCTGTGAAAACCTCTATTGTAACATATATATATATATATATATATATAAATATATATATATATATATATATATATATATATTTATATATATATATATATATATATATATATATATATACAATCGAGTTAACTACTGGGAACGACCTTGTTGAGGAAATAGAGATAAGCAATCAAAGATTTTTAGGGTCTAGTATATGTTTTTTATTTTTTAATCAAGCTTTCGCTGCCTAACTGGTAGCTTCTTCTGGATACTGAACTACAAACAAACGACGGAAGGAAAATTAAAATTTTCGTCAGGACATGTGATATATAAGTTCATTTAAGCTATATAACAGGATATTTGCAAAATTGTAACAGGTTTTTCTCTAATTAAGTATGTAGGTTAAGCATTTCACTAACCAGGTAGCGAACATAATCATACAAAGAACATGAATACAACACATTTGGAGAAATTATAAAGGTACTCCCCCGTTTTTTCCACTGATTAAACATTTTTTGGAAGGGTGTATCTCCTCCACCATCTCGAATCAACGACCCTTTAGCTTCATCTTTATATGAGGGAATAGCCCGAAATCACGGAAAGCCAAATCAGGCGAATAAGGAGGTGGAGGGCAGTCATGGAATTCTTCGCCGAAAAAACTATTGCGTACAGAATGAACTATGGGCCGATGCATTGTCGTGTTGCAGGCGAAAATTTTTTTTGCACCTAGGCCGTTTTTCTAACTAATAATAAATAGAAATTTAATCAGTGACGCTCAGACTTAACCGACGACGGTCATGAATGATTTCTTGACCCTTGGCGATAATTTCAGGCGTAGTCGTAATCGAAGGGCGAATCAGACTCCGGTGGGGTGCCACCTACGAGGTGTACGCCGTTAGTACTGGTTTTAATACCAGAAAATTTTCTGTTCTCTTGTTTGTCGATCCTAACCCGACTGATGAGCCGTGATACGAGGAAACGCGTCTCGGGATGGATTCGACAAATAAGAGAACAGTGGGTAAACTGCTGATATACGGACTTTCGTCCGGTTTCAGTTGTTCTTACATTAAAATTATATATATATATATATATATATATATATATATATATATATATATATATATATATATATATATATATATTATATATATATAGAATTTGCAGGATATGCGAACGATGTAGCGTAAGAAGCAGAATATCAAATGACTGAACGATCGAGTTTATTTTGTATTATTGACATGTGGCTATATATTACTTAGAATGATATTTATGTAACTTATGTAACCGATATTTTGGTACGCACTATTCTCTTGTTTAGAGAGGCAGAAGACGGCCAGCTTTGTTAGATGTTGGATTGCAAATTGTTAATAAAAGTGATTGTTTCCGAAATTACCAAAAATAGTTTGATTTGAAATAAAAGCTAACATATAAAACATATATATATATATAAATATATATATATATATATATATATATATATATATATATATATATGAAATCTGCAAGAAATGGTGATAGGTGTACGTACAATAAAATAAGTATTAACCTAGTACCACCCAGGGTACTATGAATTTGCGAACGATAATAAAAAAATAATTGTTAAATAAGCGATCAGAATCACATGTTATATTTCAAAACACTACAAACCTATTGACAGATAGTGTGGCAGCCTGTACTAAAAGACTTTGAAAACCACTGTTGCAACCCCCCCCCTTCCCCCCAAAAAAAAAAATAAATAAATATTGATGGATTTGTCCGTAACTTCATAATAGACCATTATAAATACTGAATACGAACAATTATTAAATTTAATATAATTAAATAAGTTGACAAAGTAAATTCATTCATTCATATTCAATATTTAAAACAAAATAAATAACACATAATTGGGTACATACCTTGCTTGATGTAATAACTCGGCATTTTCAGTTTCAAGTTTTAAGATCTCGTGACCCAGCTGCACGTTGTCCTTTTCCTTTCCTTGACATATCTTCTGTACGTGAGCTAGTTCTTCCTGAAGAGTTTTTATATTAGCCTGTAACGAAATGACAGAAAATAAAGTTAATTATCTCGAAATAAGGGACGACAACGAGAACTGTTAACAATATATCTGTATAATGCAATTTCAAAGGAGCTTAACTAGTTTTGATCAAATGTTGAGATGTTGTAAGATCATTTTTTCTATTTAATTTAGTATGACTGACCTTATAAATGTAATATTTAAGCACGACTGAAACAAGAAGGAGTTTTTTATCTGTAGTTTTTTGTTTATTTGTTTATTATGAAGAGCATTGGTATTAAAAAAATAACTGCACTTATGTAATTTAAGAGGCTAAACTTTATTTAAGTGGTAATTATTTAATTAAATTTATATTATATATATATATATATATATATATATATATATATATATATATATATATATATATATATATATATATATATAAACTAACTACTCTTATGTCAAGGGTTGATTGAGTGGTCCGTTACTTTGTGACAGTACATTTTAACAATAAAACTACTTAATTACTTTGTTAACTGTCACTAAATATATTTGTAAAGATTTTACAATTGCGTTATCGCGATTTCGTAGTACAACTACATTGTCAAACGCTTAACTAAGACTAAAACAGATTTTTGGTATTTTATGTTTATATGATGAACAGATGTGGGTTTATTATATGTTAAAAAAGTTTGAACAAAAGAGAATTTGCTACGTCTAATTGACTATTCAGTAAATTTATATTATGGTCCTTTGAATGTCTGTAAATTTCTATAGATTCTAAGAAGTTTAGTTTTGACCCTTTAGGTGCCATATGGAGTATTTGTAAACAATCGATATTGGGAAAAGTATGGCCTGTTTCTAAGAAGTATTTAGCAAAGTGTGATTTTTCATTTTTTAGCCTATAAGAGGCATTGTGTTCTGCGAATCTTGTCTTGAAATTCCGTCCCGTTTGGCCTACGTAACAGCTATTGCACTCTTGACAATTAAGTTTATAAACTCCTGATTTATTGTATTTATTAGTTTTATCTTTGGCATTAAAAAAATATATTGGATAATTTTTGAGCGGGTTTTAAAGCTATTCTTGTTTTTTCGGTCGTGAGAACTTGGGATATTTTATCCGAGATGAGACCAAAATATGTCAGAGGTATGAATGTTTTCTTTTGTCGGTATTCTTTTACGGGGTAGATTAAGCTGAAAGTGATTTGTTTTCGTTAACGGTTTATTAAGGTATTAATTATTTTAGGTTGGAAGCCGTTATTGAGTGCTATATTTTTGATTGTGTCCAGTTCTTTTTTTAAATTATTTTTACTAAGAGGGATATTGAAGGCTCTATGGATCATAGATCTATAGGCTGCCAGTTTATGAGAGTTAGGGTGTATTGAGTCAGCTGGGATGGTGACATCTGAAACGGTTGGTTTGCGGAAGATATCGAATTCTAGTCTATTTCTCTTTTTCAAAATTGTAATATCTAAGAAATCTATTTTATTATCGGTTTCCTTTTCAAGTGTGAATTTTATGTTGGGGTGTAAATTATTTAGCTGATTTAAAGTGGAATTTAGTTCAGTATCATTTCCAAGGAAACATACTAAGATGTCGTCCACATATCTAAACCAAAAGAGAATATTTTTCGCGTGTCGAGTTTTGAGAAAACTGTTTTCCAATTCTAAAAACTCGACACGCGAAAAATATTCTCTTTTGGTTTAGATATGTGGACGACATCTTAGTATGTTTCCTTGGAAATGATACTGAACTAAATTCCACTTTAAATCAGCTAAATAATTTACACCCCAACATAAAATTCACACTTGAAAAGGAAACCGATAATAAAATAAATTTCTTAGATATTACAATTTTGAAAAAAGAGAAATAGACTAGAATTCGATATCTTCCGTAAACCAACCTTTTCAGATGTCACCATCCCAGCTGACTCAATACACCCTAACTCTCATAAACTGGCAGCCTATAGATCTATGATCCATAGAGCCTTCAATATCCCTCTTAGTAAAAATAATTTAAAAAAAGAACTGGACACAATCAAAAATATAGCACTCAATAACGGCTTCCAACCTAAAATAATTAATACCTTAATAAACCGTAAACGAAAACAAATCACTTTCAGCTTAATCTACCCCGTAAAAGAATACCGACAAAAGAAAACATTCATACCTCTGACATATTTTGGTCCCATCTCGGATAAAATATCCCAAGTTCTCACGACCGAAAAAACAAGAATAGCTTTAAAACCCGCTCAAAAATTATCCAATATATTTTTAATGCCAAAGATAAAACTAATAAATACAATAAATCAGGAGTTTATAAACTTAATTGTCAAGAGTGCAATAGCTGTTACGTAGGCCAAACGGGACGGAATTTCAAGACAAGATTCGCAGAACACAATGCCTCTTATAGGCTAAAAAATGAAAAATCACACTTTGCTAAACACTTCTTAGAAACAGGCCATACTTTTCCCAATCTCGATTGTTTACAAATACTCCATATGGCACCTAAAGGGTCAAAACTAAACTTCTTAGAATCTATAGAAATTTACAGACATTCAAAGGACCATAATATAAATTTACTGAATAGTCAATTAGACGTAGCAAATTCTCTTTTGTTCAAACTTTTTTAACATATAATAGACCCACATCTGTTCATCATATAAACATAAAATACCAAAAATCTGTTTTAATCTTAGTTAAGCGTTTGACAATGTAGTTGTACTACGAAATCGCGATAACGCAATTGTAAAATCTTTACAAATATATTTAGTGACAGTTAACAAAGTAATTAAGTAGTTTTATTGTTATTACTCTTATGTCAGTTCTGTAGTCTATTGCATTTTGCATTAATTTTAATCATTTATTTCATAGATAGCTTGGAGTAATTTCTATCTTTATGTACAATTTTAACAGAGTAAACCCAATAGAGTAGCGAAAGTAAGCGCCAAGTTGATGACGAGATTTTGACGGCGCGTGCGTTAAGGGGTGCCTCTGTCAAAATGGCCGCTCAAATGTTTACATATGATCTCTGAATGTGTCTTTTGAAATGTATTGTCGATCGTTTCTTGATGTGACTGCAGTTTATAATATATATAATATATTTAAAGACAAAAGGAAAAGAATTAAAGACGTTTTTAAGTGTTTTATTTATTATGTATCATGAGGAAAAGAGGTTATCGTTGTCCGTTGACAATTGTAAAAAATAATTCAAAAAATACGCCGGGAGTGAGTTTCTTCTTCTCCAAAAATGTTGAAAGGTAAGTGATTTAATTAAAAAATATCAACTATGTAAGAAATCGTACGGGATAAGTTGAATAAATCTGAAAAAATTATTTCTCTTATGAGATTTTTTTGGTTATACATATAGCAAAGATTTGGTTTGCAGCAACCAAACGCGTCAATTGTTCAATTGAAAAGATTTAACTCTAGAAGTGTTTTAGTTACTTTTTATTCAAAACTATTTATGTTTGTGTAAATTAATAAAACATATTTTTTCGTAAAATGTGTACTCTCCATAGGCGTCTAGATTACAGACGGTATTTAAATCGTACTCATAGTCACATTTCCGTACTCATAGTCACACAGCCGAAATTGCCATCCTGGGCGACTTTAATGTCCACAATATCAACTGGCTCAAATATTCAAATACTACCGACGAACAAGGTCGTGAAGCTGAATCATTCTCAATCAGTTATGGCTTAACTCAGCTTATTGGCGAACCAACACGGATCCCTGATCGAGACGGGGAGTTCGCCAGTCTTCTTGATCTATTTTTAACCACCAATCCGGAGATTTACACGGTTCACCGTAAATCCGCGTTAGGTTCTTCCGACCATAAACTGCTTTCGACATCGAGTATCCTGCCAATCAGTGACAGGGAGGCGCCTAGGCCGCGCAAGATTTGGCACTACAAATCTGCTAAATGGGAAGATCTCATGGAATACTTTCGAACTTTCCCTTGGATGGACGTTTGTTTTCGATCCGATAACCCATCTGACTGTGCCAGGGAGGTCTCCGATGTTATTTTGGCTGGTATGGAAGCTTACATCCCTTTTTCGAAGAAATGCTCCTCCAACGGCAAGCCTTGGTTCGACCGAAAATGCAAAGAAGCTGTTGCTTCTAAACATATTGCCTACCGACAATGGCGTGAAAATCCTAACACCTTAAATCGAAACATCTTTGTTCATGCCCGGAACAGATGCAAGGGAATTATCGACGAAACCAAGGAGGCACACAATCAACGAATTAGAAACAAACTTCTCGCTTGTCCCAACAATTCCAGGTCCTTTTGGGCAGTCGCTAAGGCAGTTAGTCAAAACTTTACCAAATCCACCATACCACCACTCACACGGCCAGATAATTCCATTGCAACCACACCTGTTGAGAGAGCGAACTTGTTGGCTGAACTCTTTGCTTCACATTCTACTGTCGATTTCCAAGGAAAAAACACCACCTACTATTCCCATATTGCAGTCAAGGATGCCCGATGTTGTCTTCAGACAGCGCATCATAAAGCGTATTTTAATGAAGCTAGACACCAAGAAGGCTTCTGGCGCTGACGGAATACCTGCCATAGTTCTCAAAAACTGTGCAAGGGAACTAACAGCAGTTTTCTGTAGACTTTTTAACCTATCCTACAGAAAGGGAATATTTCCGTCCTGCTGGAAATGTGCCACGGTTCAGCCGATACCTAAAAAAGGTAAGAAGACCTTGCCAAATAACTACCGACCAGTTGCACTGCTTTCAATAATATCGAAAGTCATGGAAAAGGTTATCAATGAGCATCTTCTAAAATATCTTGACCGATGCAATATTATTAGCGATCACCAATATGGTTTTCGTAAACATAGATCAACAGGAGATCTTCTGACTTATGTAACACATGTTTGGAACAACGCAATTGAAAACTTTGGAGAATCTCGAGCGGTTGCTCTTGACATATCCAAGGCATTCGACCGTGTTTGGCACGATGGACTGTTGGCTAAGTTGCGCTCTTATGGTATGTCTGAAAGGTTCTGTTTGTGGCTCTCATGTTTCCTCAGAGAGCGTTCTTTACGAGTGGCGGTCGACGGATTTCTTTCTAACACCCTCACTATCAACGCCGGTGTGCCCCAGGGCTCCATACTGTCTCCTACTCTCTTTCTCATTTACATTAACGATCTGCTGGAAAAGACCGGGAATCCAATCTATAGCTTTGCAGATGACAGTACGCTTGTCTCTTCATTCACCTTGAACGCTCGGACATCGGCTCCTCAGGCGAATATCCGCAGACAGCAGGAGGTCGTTCAACTTAACAAAAGATCTGGAAGAAATTCTGTCTTGGGGTGACAGTAACCAAGTGGAATTTAACGCTACAAAAACCCAAGCGGCAGTTTTTTCTAAAAAAGTTAACTTTGCTGAACCCGACATAGTTATGTCGGGGCACTCCATTCCCCTAGCATCGTCGCTCAATTTGTTGGGCGTTAGTTTGGGAGCAAATATGTCTTGGCATGAACATGTTGCAGGCATAGCAAGGAGAGCTTCTCAAAAATTGGGAATATTATTTAGAACCAGAAAAGCTTTACAACCCACAGCAACTGTTAATTCTTTACAAAGCCCAAATTCGACCAACTATGGAATACTGCTCCCACGTTTGGGGCTCCGCTCCCAAACATACACTGCATTTGTTGGATTCTGTTCAGAGAAGAGCGGTCCGTCTGATTGGGGACCGGAATTGACCGGCGGCCTTGATTCGCTGGAACATCGAAGAACGGTTGGCGACTTGAGTCTGTTCTACAAGTATTTTCATGGAAAGTGTTCGAAGGATGTAGCCCGCTTAATTCCTCCCAAAGCGGTGCATGTTAGAAATACACGTCGCGCTGGTGCTTCGCATCCGTATGAGGTTCAGCTTGTTACTCCGCGTACGACGCTTTTCAAGCAATCTTTTATATGGAGAACGTCATCCCTTTGGAATAATTTGCCCAGCGCTGTGTTTCCCACCGAGTACAATTTACAGCGATTTAAGAACAACGTGAATCGCTTTTTTCCGCACTCGTGCCGCTCCTGGAGCGCTTTAGGGACTTCCCTGCAGCACATGTGCTAGACCAATAAAAAAAAAAAAAAAAAAAAAATTTCAAAACATGTTTATTAGAGTGTAAAAAAAATTCAAATTCATCGGGCTTAGCTTGAATATAATTCTATCTGTGAGAAAAAATACTCCGTGTGTCTAAGGCCAATAATACCGGTAAAGATCCTTATAAGAGTAGGACTTTATTTTTACAATGAGGCTATTTCAGATGTAAATAGTATATAATAAAGTTTTGAAAATGTTCTGAAACAAGGGCAAAACGTCAACATATCCCTTTAATTAAGCAGGCAAACTTAGAACCTAAGAAAAAAATTGTAAACAATTGGTTCAAGAACAAAAGAGTTATATACCTAGTACTTCCATAAGTACTGTTACAAACTTTTACGTACGCCCTCTATAAACATTAACACTTTTTTGGTAATATTATTTTTAGGTTATGTTACCCTATTATACAATTATGGTGTGTAAACATATTTACAATTTGAATGGTTTAAACGATGCAGTGGGGTGATCGAGAAAGATGGAAAAAAGCGACATTTCTAAGACCTTAAAACCGTTTAAAATAAGTCGTATGTGTGTTTACCGGGCGATAAAATTATTTACTGAGACGGGAGATATAAAAGACAGGCAACATTCAGGAAGGCCAAGGATAGTTCGAATGCCACAAGCTGTAAAAGCGGGAGTTGACCGAAATCCTCTCTGCAAACAAAAAATATTATGTCGTGAGATGAAAATTTCGAAAAATTCTGTCTCGTATTATTAAAGGAGACCTAAGACTCGGTGCTTGTAAGAGACACATTGGTCATTTGCTAACGGACAATTTAAAGCGAATTCGGTGGCAAAAATCTAAAGTTTGTTGAAGGAATACGCTAATGACAAACACAGATAAATTTTATTTACCGACGAAAAAATGTTCACTGTGGAACAACTTTTCAATAAGCAAAATGATAGGATTTATGCCAGGTCTTCTAAGGAAGCGTCTCAACGTGTTCCAAAAGTTGAGAGGGGTCATCATCCAGCATCAGTTATGTTTTGGTGGGGAGTCAGCTTTGATGGGAGGCTACCATTTTTGTAAAAAAAGATGTGAAAATTTCGGCTAAAATATATCAAGACACTATTTTAGAGGACGTTATGAAACCCCTAAATCATATTCTTTTTAAAAATAAGCAGCAGGTCTTCTGCACCAGAACAGAAAGTTAAAACAACACAAGCATGGCTTCAACAAAATGTGCCTTCATTTAGTATTACAGAAGATTGGCCTTCTGCAAGTCCTGGTCTAAATCATTTAGATTATAAACTATGATTTGCTCTAAAAGACATGCCGATCTTGACTCTGTAAAACGAGTTTTAGCAAGAGAAGTAAACAATTTTCCGTTGGATCAAGTGCGTGCTGCCATACACGAATGATTTAATCGTTTGAGGGCTTCTGTGTGCAAGGGGGGGGGGGCATTTTGAGTAAATGTAAATTAATTTATCATTATCTATAATATATATAAAATGCAACGTCTCTCTGTCTGTCTGTCTGTCCGTTAGTGACCTTATCACTGGAGAACCACTTATCCGCTTTACGTACTTTTTTTTAAAACATACATATGTTCTCTGGCCAGGTTATAGGCTATATTTTATTACGATAGGTAGCATAAGGAATGAGCAGTGACGATAATAGTGAATGAAGTCGGAAAAAAGTTTATCGCTAGCACGTTCCCTTGCAATACACAGTCTAAACCATTAAATATGGAACAATATTATGTAGTAGAGAATATCTAGAATCTATAATATATATAAAATGCAATGTCTCTCTGTCTGTCTGTCTGTCCACTGGTGCGTTTATCACGCGAGAACCACTTATCCGATTTACGTTTTTTTTTAAATTCATACATATATTCTTTGGCCAGGTTATATAATAATAATAATAATCTATACCTATAATATAAACAAATTGCAACCTCTCTATGTCTGTCTGTCTGTCCGTTAGTGCGTTTATCCCTCGAGAACCACTTATCCGATTTACGTGATTGTTTAAATTCGTACATATGTTTTCTGACCAGGTTTTAGATATATATTTTATTACATCTATAATATATATAAAATGCAACGTCTCTCTGTCTGTTTGTCTGTCTGTCTGTCTGTCCGTTAGTGCGCCTATCACTGAAAAACCACTTATCCGATTTACGTACTTTTTTTTTAAAACATACATATGTTCTCTGGCCAGGTTATAGGGTATATTTTTATTACGATAGGTAGCATAAAGAATGAGCAGTGACGTAAAATAGTGAATGATGTCGCAAATAAGTTTGCCGTTAGCGCGTGCCTTTGCAATACACAGCCTAAACCATTAAATATGGAACAATATTATGTATCTGTATATGTATAATCTATAATATATATAAAATGCAATGTCTCTCTGTCTGTCCATTAGTGCGTTTATCACGCAGGAACCACTTATCAGATTTACCTGTCTTTTTTTAAATTCATGCATATATTCTTTGGCCAGGTTATATAATAATAAAAATAATCTATATCTATAATATATATAAAATGCAATGTTTGTCTGTCTGTCTGTCTGTCTGTCCGTTAATGCGTTTATCCCTCGAGAACCACTTATCCGATTTACGTGATTTTTTAAATTCATACATATGTTCTCTGACCAGGTTATAGGTATATATTTTATTACATCTATAATATATATAAAATGCAACGTATTCTGTCTGTCTGTCTGTCCGTTAGTGCGCTTATCACTGGAGAATCACTTATCCGATTTTCGTACTTTTTTTTTTAAACATACATATCTTCTCCGGCCAGGTTATAGGCTATATTTTATTACGATAGGTAGCATAAGGAATGAGCAGTGACAATAATAGTAAATGAAGTCGGACAAAGTTTGCCGCTAGCGCGTTCTCTTGCAATACACAGTCCAAACCATTAAATATGGAACAATATTATGTAGCAGAGAATATCTATAATATATATAAAATGCAATGTCTCTCTGTCCGTCTGTCTGTCTGTCTGTCCGTCCGTTAGTGTGCTTATCACTGCAGAACTACTTATCCGATTTACGTGCTTTTTTTTAACCATACGTATGTTCTCTGGCCAGGTTATAGGCTACATTTTATTAGGTGACATAAGGAATAAGCAGTTGCGATAATAGTGAATTAAGTCGGAGAAAAGTTTGCCGCTAGCGCGTTCTCTTGCAATACACTCCCTAAAGCATTAAATATGGAACAATATCATGTAGCAAAGAATACAATATATATAAAATGCAACGTCTCTCTGTCTGTCTGTCTGTCCGTTAGTGCGCTTATCACTCGAGAACCACTTATCCGATTTACGTGTTTTTATAAATTTATACATATGTTCTATATAATTCGATATAAGCCTAGATAATGGGAGATAAGGTGAGATAATTGGAGATAATGAGAAATAATGGGAGATAAGTCGAGATAAGCCTCGATAATGGGAGATAAGGTGAGATAATGGGAGATAAGTATAAATAATAGGAGATAAGGAGAGATAATGGGAGATAAGCAGAGATAAGTCTAAATAATGGGAGTTATGGTGAGATAATGGGAGATAAGGAGAAATAATGGGAGATAAGGAGAAATAATGGGAGATAAGGAGAAATAATGGGAGATAAGTCGAGATAAGCCTAGATAATGGGAAATAAGGTGAGATAATGGGAGATAAGGAGAAATAATGGGAGATAAGGAGAAATAATGAGAGATGAGCAGAGATAAGCCTACATAATGGAAATTATGTAGAGATAACGGGAAATAAGGAGAAATATTGGGAGATAAGGAGAAATAATGGGAGATATTTTATTACATTGGGTAACATAAGGAATAAGCAGTGACGATAGTAGTGAATCAAGTCCACGCGAGCGGAGCCGCGGGCCCGGCTAGTGAATATATATAATAATTTGTTTTAATTTTTATAAAAATTAAATGTTTTGGCAATATTGTCAGTGTAACAGTATTTACGAGAGTACTAGGTATGTATGTATGTGTGTATATATATATATATATATATATATATATATATATATATATATATATATATATATATATATATATATATATATATATTATATATATATATATATATATATATATATATATATATATAAATATATATATATATATATATATATATATATATATATATATATATATATATATATATATATATCTATATATATATATATGTATATTTATATTCTGGTAATTACATATGAATTATCTTACCTGCAACCTTCCAATTTTCTCCTCACAAACCCTAGTATGCTCACCACCAATCTCCGCTAGTTGTTTCTCCAAATTATTCACATTACCCCTTAATTGACTACACTCCTCAATTAACTCTAAATGATTAATCTCCAACTGTTTATATTGCCCTTCTTTTTGTTCAAACTTGTCTCGTATACTTTGTAACTCCTCAGATATATCTTTTATTGTGTTGTCTTTTTCTACTAGCTGCATATGTATTTCTTGCACTGTACTGTTATTGGAAGATATTTCTTCCAACTTTCCCTTAAACTCTTGCCTAAGGTTTTCTTCCTTCTCTTTGTAATTTTGTTGTAATCTTTCTAATATTTGTTTCTCTAAAGTAAACAGGCCTTTTTTAGCGCTGTCCCTTAGTGTTTGTATTTGATTTTCGTAAGCTTGTTTCTCTTTTTCTACTGTGTTGATAAGGTTGGTTCTCTCTTCTGTCAGTCTTAAATAGAGAAAAAATATAATGATAAACTTTTTCTTAAGTTACGAGGCTAGTTTTTAAAGTAAGTACCGTTTTCATATTAAAAGGGTCATTTTTTAAAAAAAAATATATGTACATGAACGCCCGGTCCTTAATCTACTTACATATAATTTCCAGTTATATTAAGGCACTTGCCATATTGTAAAACTAACTTCTGTATTCCATTCTCATAGAATTCTGCCAATTGGCAGCACGGTCTTTTTGGCGTCATTGTCGATGTCGTAGTGGTAACCGCCAAGGTGCTTCTTGAAGTGCAGGAATAAATGAAATTCGTCTGTTTTCTCGAATTTTTTCATCAACTTTCCACAAGTGGTTATCATTAATGACGGATGATCGTCCACATTGCCCCTCATCGCGCACGTTTGTTCGGCCAACTTTAAATGCTCTAACCCATTTTCTTACCATATCATCACTCATAGCGTTCTCGCCATACAATTCACTAATCTATCGATAAATTTCGGCCGGTTTCACGTTTCTTGCATTTAAATAGAAGTAACAGCGCATATTTCACAATCCCACGAATTTTCAATGGTATGAGGCATTTTAAACACACACACAAACAAACGTAAACTCGGACCAATGCTTCCATAATGTTGTCTGTGGCTAGTCGATAGATGCAGGTACTCAGCGTGCATGGCGCGGAACGGCGATTGCAACACTGCAGCGACGGTACTTACTTAAAAAATGCCTCGTATATACATGTCAAATTTGGAAAGTAGCATTTCACAGCAATGCTAATGAAAGTAAGTTTCAGCTTTCGAGTCCTACTATACCACTTTTCAGGTAAATCCTCGTGATATCACTGATATGAACAATAAGGAAAATTTGCATTAAAAGTGTTTAAGATTATTCTTTAATGTAACCGAGGGGAACACAAATAAGCCAAGAAGCTGCAGTGAACAAACAGGCACAATTGTCTACCCAGCCTACAACCAACCAGAGGACATCCAAAGCTACGGACTACCTGGCCGTGCCGTCTATGAATCAAATCGTAAACACCCAGTATCAGCAGGAGAGATTTAAAAAGTATACATCCGAAAATGCCAGCAGCTAACAAACTTCAGCGCCATCTGGTGTGAGACCGCCAAAAATTTGTAATTTAAGAGCAAAGCACATCGGTGAAATAAAATTTAGTACTTTTATTATTATAAACGGATAGAGTTCTAATACCGATATGAAATGAATAGCAGTAACTGTAAAAATAGAATACTAATACCATTATTGGATTTTTTGCGATAACTATTAAAAATAAAGATCAATATAACCGAGAGCAGCTGAATAGAGATTTCTTAAGTACTTAACCCCTATCTTCGCTTTTCTGGCGATTTTTTTGGTAGGCGAATAACTAAAAAAATAACTATACCTGGGTCAGCAGTGGTCCCGTTTATATTGATCTTTATTTTTTCGAATCACTGCTAAAAATCCAATATGTACCGGTATTAGTCCTTTATGTTTACAGTCACACTTATTCATTTAATAACGGCATTATTCGCTTTTAATAACAAAGGTATTAAACCTTATTTTATATCGGATGGCACAGGTTTGCTGGTTACTGACACTTTCGGATGTACACCTTATAAATCTCTCCTGCTAATACTGGGAACTTGCGCTGTCTTGCATTTTCGGAAGTAAAAAAGCTAAATATCACAAAAATGCAGTATCATTTTGATTTTTCAACAGATGCTAAACAAGATGCATAAACTCGGCAGTCCCAAACCATGTTCCATGCCAATATCACAAAAAGATGCACAGCAAGAATATAGCTCCAAGACGGTGTCGAAATTGTTATATATATATATATACATATATATATATATATATATATATATATATATATATATATATATATATTGTTATATATATATATATATATATATATATATAAATAAATATATATAATATATAAATAAATATATATATATATATATATATATATATATATATATATATATATATATATATATATATATATATTTATATATATATATATATATATATATATATTATTTATATATATATATATATATTTATATATATATATATATATATATATATACGCAGCTGGTTTGAAAAGTCCGTGCAAAGTCCGAGAGATGGCACCACCGGCGCATATCGAGGTCATGTTTAGTTAGTAGCATCTCTTGAATGAACGCACACCAAGTTTCAGCCATATTGGTCTATTTCTTTGTGTTTGGCATTCGTGTGAATCAAGGTTTGCAGCTGTTCCAGAAGAATCCGGAGGACTTTAAGCGTCGTTTCGTCACTGTGGATGAAACATGGATACATTACTATACTCCTGAGACCAAACAACAATCTAAACAATGGGTTACCAAGGGGGAATCTGCACCAAAAAAGGCGAAGACCGTTCCTTCGGCCGGAAAGGTTATGGCGACTGTCTTTTGGGATTCGCAAGGGATAATCCTCATCGACTATCTGGAAAAGGGTAAAACTATTACAGGTGAATATTATTCATCGTTATTGGACCGTTTGAAAACCGAGCTGCAAGAAAAACGCCCGCGATTGGCCCACAAGAAAGTCCTTTTCCATCACGACAACGCACCAGCACACACCTCAGCAGTTGTGGTCGCAAAATTAATGGAAATAGGATTCCAACTCGTTTCACATCCCCCTATTCTCCAGACTTGGCTCCCTCGGACTACTATTTGTTCCCCAATTTGAAGAAATGGCTGGCGGGACAAAGATTTTATTCAAACGACGAGGTGATTGCAGACACTAAAGGATATTTTGCAGACTTGGACAAATCCTATTATTCGGAAGGGATCAACAAACTAGAACATCGTTGGACAAAGTGTATAAGCCTAAAAGGAGACTATGTCGAAAAATAAAAAAGGTTTACCCCAAACACATAAGTACTTTTTATTTTTGCACGGACTTTTCAAACCAGCCTCGTATATATATATATATATATACAGTAATACCCCGCTTTACGCGAGGGATACGTTCCGAAAAAAATCGCGTTAACTGAAATTCGCGTATATCGAGGTTTATGATTAAACATAGTCAAAATTTAATACAAAAAAATACAAATCATTTTAATCAATCACTTTAATTCTAAGAACACTTTATGCAATACATACTCTTATTTTTTACGGAAAAATACATCTATTGTCTTTTGGGTAACGTTTTGTTTACGTTCTTGTAAAATACGTTCATAACACCCAACACTGTTTTTAATTGTTTGACACACGGTCAAGACACGGTCATCATTATTGTCTATACTCTGCAATATGTCCAAACCTGAATAAATTTTTGAAAGTGCATTTTGTATTTCCCCTGAAGATAAAACTTTCTCTTCTACTTGTTCTTCCTCATCGTAGATAGGATTATTCTGTAACTCGATCAGATCTTCATTGCTAATAGGATCGTCGTGCGTTGCTACAAGTTCTACGAGATCTTCTACCGTGACATCTTCAAGTTCAGACCCCTCAATCATTGCAGCAATGTCTTCAAGCACTTGTCTCTGCATCTGGACAATTCTTCTAGGTGCTTCCACTACATCTGGCCAAAGATTACGCCACACCCCATTCATACAACTCATTTTAACTTCCTTCCAAGCCTCTTCTATGTTGTGAATAGACTTCATAATGTTGTATGACTTCCACCACTCTCGCATAGACTGTCTTCCTTCCCCGTCAGTTTCATGAATTAGTTGGCTAAAAGTGCGGCGATGGTAATAAGCTTTGAAGTTTGCTATTGCTCCCTGGTCCATAGGTTGTAATATTGACGTAGTGTTTGGTGGAAGGAACTTTACGTACACTTTTAAGTCTCTGGGCGTATCAAGTGAGGTTGGATGTCCTGGGGCATTGTCTAAGAGTAATATAACTTTAGGTTCAAGCCCATTTCTGTCACAGTATGATTTGACTGATGGGCAAAAACTATTAGAATACCATTCTTGAAAAATTTCCCGTGTAACCCACGCCTTTCTGTTTGATCGCCACACAACTGGTAGACTTGTCTTGTCTGTGCCTCGCATTGCACGGGGTGTTTCTGAATGGTACACTAGTAAAGGTTTCAGTTTGAAATCACCAGTGACATTACCACCCAGCAGAAGTGTTAGTCGATCTTTCGCAGCTTTGAAACCACTGGCTTGACGTTCTTCCTTAGAAATGAATGTTCGAGATGGCATTTTTTTCCAGTAAAGTGCGGTCTCATCAACATTGAAGATGAGACAAGCAGGAATTTTCTCTCGTCTAACGAAGTCTTGAAACTTGTCTGGAAACTCAGCTGCAGCTTGAATGTCCGCGCTGGCCGCCTCGCCTGTTATGTGGATATTGTGAAGATTAGAACGCTGCTTGAACCGATGGAACCAGCCTCTGCTGGCAGCAAAAGTCGGAGTGGCACTCCCTTCTCCTTCTTTTGTTTTCAGCATCTCATACAAAGATTTTGCTTTTGTGCATATGAGATCTTGACTTAGTGGTGTGTTCTTCTTATTCAAATCTTCGATCCAGACTGACAGTAATTTCTCCATTCTTTCTAAGATAGATGATCTCGAACGAGAAAGTTTTGTTGCACTTATAGGTGTTGAACCTTCGCTGGAGATTTTAATTTTTTCCCGATTTTTATAAATCGTTCTCACAGTCGATTCTGAGAGTCCAAAATCTCTCCCAACAATTGTTGCTTTGCCTCCATTTTCCATTCTTCTTAACACTTTCATCTTCAATTCCAAAGTGACGCTTTTACGCTCTTTTTTTCTTTACAGGCGGCATTTTTAACGTAGGGTTAAATTATGTATGTATGTATCTCCAATAAATATTAAAACAAAACTGCCAGCCGACCGAACTAACATTACGGAACAAATGAACACACGAAACGAACGAGGAAATCCCCATAGAACAAAGTCGAAGGACAGGGAATTCCCAATTCTTCAAAGAGAATATTCAGAGAAAGCGGGGATCCCCCCGCGACCATAGAGAAGTTAATGACTACATGAGCGCGAAATTTGAAATTCGCGTTATAGTGAAACCGCGCATAACGGGGTCGCGCTAAGCGGGGTATTACTGTATATATATATATATATATATATATATATATATATATATATATATATATATATATATATATATATATATATATATATATATTTATATTTATATATATATATATATATATATATATATATATATATATATATATATATATATATATATATATATATATATATTTATATATATATATATATATATATATATATATATATGTATGTATATATATATATATATATATATATATATATATATATTATATATATATATATATATATATATATATATATATATATATATATATATTATGTACTATTTCTACACTTGTATTTTTGAGTTGTATTGATGTACTTGGTACCACGCGCCATGTGAGTCATTTTAATTTTGGTAACATTTATGTCTAGTCCAGCTTTGTTGTTGCATTATTTATATATATATATATATATATATATATATATATATATATATATATATATATATATATATATATATATGTATGTGAAGATACCAGGAAGAAGACATTATGTTGAAATGCAAAAATTTCGGAGCGTGATTTTTCTTACAAGCAAAGCGAGGAAAACATTAAACAAATAATTTTTAATTTCACTACTAACCTCTTCAAATTTTCTTGACAAGTACTCAATCCAACCTTTAAACTTCCAATGACACCTTGCAACTGAGCATTCTCATCTACCAACTCTTGAACCCTATCCCGCAAACCGCTATCCTTCTCCACCCTTTTACTTAACT
Source organism: Pachyrhynchus sulphureomaculatus (assembly GCA_019049505.1). Taxonomy (NCBI): domain Eukaryota; kingdom Metazoa; phylum Arthropoda; class Insecta; order Coleoptera; family Curculionidae; genus Pachyrhynchus; species Pachyrhynchus sulphureomaculatus. The sequence continues at coordinate 96,656 of CM032448.1, forward strand.
CTAAATTATTGTTACTCAATTCTTGTATTTCTAATTTGTACTTTTCGACTTTTAATAATTCGTTTTCAAGACCGTTACATTTTTGCGTTAAATTTTCTACTTTCTCTATTAGCTTATTATTTTGACTTTGTAAATTTTCGATTTTTATCGATTTGTTATCCTTTTCTTGGGCATTTAATGTTGCTTTTAAAGAATCTATATCCTTTTTTAACCTGCTAATTTCCGAATCTTTGCTTATCAGCTCGTTGTGGAGCTCCATTTTATTTTCGGCTAGTTTTATGTTGTTTTCTTTTTCCCTAAAAAATAAATTTTACATTGATATCTAACATATTTTCATTATAAATTAATCCAAACAAGAGGTGGGAACAGCCCCTAAGAAATGAGCCGATCGGTGGTTAAGGGAGCGATGACATCAGAACACAAAATGCAGACAGGACAAAGATAATTTATATTTTAGCTTTAAAGAGCACATTTTGAATGGTTACTCATGAGAAATAGATGTGTCCTAAATCCCCTCGTGACGATTCTGATGGGACACTGTAAATTGAGAAGGAACTTAACACTGTTAGGTGTGGAAAATGATCCGACATGTCCGGGTTGTCTGAAAGAGGAGGCAACATTGCTTCACTTTATCTGCGCCTGTGAGACAATGGGTAGACTCAAACATGAAGTCTTCGGAACGGCAACGCTCTGGAGGGAGACAACTAACACTCTGGCGTGGACTTATAGTTAGGCCGGGGAGATTCCCCAGAGACCATAGTGGTACGGAAGGTCGGAGGATATTTTTGGTATTGGCAAAATGATTCTTTCTAGTCAGTTAGTTAGATGCTGAGCTGTTCCATAGCTGCTAATACTATTACTACTACTTCATTATAAATGCACAAAAAGTGCAAAAATATCGCCAGTGTCCCAAGTAATTGCAAGAGTGTTTCTTGAGGAATGCCTATGATATATGTTGTTTCCTTCTCGAGTTCAAATTTAAACTGTATTAAAAAGTAGGGAAAGAAATTTAAAATCTGGCCCTTGTGGATCGCTCTACTCTCACAGCACTCCAAACTAGCTAAACAATATTTTTACATACCTTTCAGAAAAACTAGCCACATCCTTCTCCAATGCGGCAATTTTAGCCTTATATTCCTTCTCTTTACTCTGGAAAACAATAGCACTCGCCTTATGCTCTTGAATCTTACTGTTCAATGTTTCAATTTCGCCCCTCGCTTCGTTGAGATACTTAGTTAACAGGTCCAGCTTATCCGAATCGATGTGATTGGTGGTAGTCTTTTCTTTAACTAGCTCGACGAGAGGCTCCTCGTTCTGTCCTTGTTGGAGTAGATTAATTTTTGTTTGCAGCGACTGTATCTTCATTTGCCTCTCGTCGAGTTCGTCGCGTAAGGCGCTTTCTAAGTGCGCCTTCGCTTTCTGTTCTAGAGTACATTGCTCTTTTAATTCTGTTACTCTACGGATCGCTTTGTCTTGTGTTTCTACTAGTACAGACTGTAATGAAACATGGGTGAAATTACTAAGTTAATAAATTCATTCATACAAAGTGTCCCATAAAAACGTGTAATTTTACAATATTTATAGTAGAACAAATTGATAAATGAAAAATCTTTATACCAGGGGACACAGCCAACAAGTAACACCCCGTAATTTTTTTATTTTGAAAGTTACATATTTGCATTTTTAGATACCAGAATGGGACATTATTAATCTCTTTTATCACTTAAGAAATATGTTTAACTACTGCCGGTTTGACCGGAAGTTACTGTAACTTTCTTATTTTTAACGGAACCCTGTATATTTTTTTATCAATTTCAATTCGCTTTGAAATTCTCTTTCCAACGATGTACCACAAGTTGACACTTGTTTGACAGGTGACCGGCAAAAACTGATTTAAACTCAGACTTAGGCGGCCATGGCGGATATACTACTAGCAATTATTTTTGTTCGTTTTATCTCACTTTGGAAATAATTTAAGTCTACTCATTTATCGTGCTATTTTCGCAAGTCTAAGTGGCTCCTACAAAGTTTTATGCTTTACATTCAGTTACAGAATTTTCTCTTTAAATAGTGATCAATATCACCGAAATTAAGATAGGAACACATATTTTTTATTTACCCTAGTTACACATTGCAGGTTTTTTGCCAACATACATCTAACAGAACTATCTAACGCCAATGCAATAATGTGATATCAACAAGTTCCATTACGGATTTAGTAGGCTGTGATAAAACAGACGAAACGAAAGACATGGTTGCTGCGCGTTACCAAAATGGCTATTATTATTGTTTACTTTACGTCAAAAATAATTTTTCGTTAACAAAAATGTATTCAACGGATGAAAAAGTAGATATGGTATTAATTTATGTGAGAGTGCAGAAAGAATAGCTGACAAGCCGTCGAGTTCTACATGGCAAAATATCCCGATAAGAGGCACCCACCCAACAATTATTTTTTAAGGGTAGAGCAGCAATTTAGAAGGCAACCGATTGAACCTGCTGATGTATTTATTGGTGAACGGTATGAATTAGTGCAGAAACAATGTACTGGCCATTGTTCAGGTAGATCCTACAATTTCTATACGACATGTTGAAAAACAAACCGGTGCAAATCGTGAAACCCCACGCCGCATTTTAAGAGAGAATATAAATTCAGGTCCTACAACTATCAAATAAATCAACATTTATTTCAAACAGATTACCAAAGAACAATGGATTATTGTAATTGGTTTTATCACAGCCTACTAAGTCCGTAATGGCACTTGCTGATATTATATTATTGCATAATAAAACGGTTTATTTTCTGAAAATAATATTAAATCCAATTGGCGTTAGATAGTTCTGTTAGATCTATGTTGGCAAAAAAACCTGTAATGTGTAACTAGGTTAAATAAAAAATACGAGGCTGGTTTATAAAGTCCGTGCAAAGTCCGAGAGATGGCACCACCGGCGCGTATCGAGGTCATGTTTAGTTAGTAGCATCTCTTGAATGAACGCACACCAAGTTTCAGCCATATTGGTCTATTTATTTATGTTTGGCATTCGTGTGAATCAAGGAAGTCGAGTGATTTTCAGAAATAGACGAAAAAGAATTTCGTGTGGTGAAACATTACTTTATGAAAGGCAAAACGCCTCAGGAGACTAAAGAGAAGCTTGATAAACATTATGGTGACTCTGCACCTTCGATTAGAACAGTTTATAAGTGGTTTCAAAATTTTCGGACTGGCCATATGGGCACAAGTGACGCTGAACGTTCTGGACGGCCTGTGGAGGTTACGACTCCAGAAATTATTGATCAAATCCATGATATGGTGATGGATGACAGAAGAGTTAAGGTGCGTGAGATTGCTAGTGCTATGAGCATCTCGACTGAACGGGTACATAATATTTTGCATAAACATTTGGACATGAGAAAGCTATCTGCAAGATGGGTGCCGCGATTGCTCACGCTTGAGCAAAAACGGAATCGTGTGAAGTGTTACAAGGATGGTTTGCAGCTGTTCCAGAAGAATCCGGAGGACTTTAAGCGTCGTTTCGTCACTGTGGATGAAACATGGATACATTACTATACTCCTGAGACCAAACCACAATCTAAACAATGGGTTACCAAGGGGAATCTGCACCAAAAAAGGCGAAGACCGTTCCTTCGGCCAGAAAGGTTATGGCGACTGTCTTTTGGGATTCGCAAGGGATAATCCTCATCGACTATCTGGAAAAGGGTTTTTTATGTTTTTATTATAAAACTATTACAGGTGAATATTATTCATCGTTATTGGACCGTTTGAAAACCGAGCTGCAAGAAAAACGCCCGCGATTGGCCCACAAGAAAGTCTTTTTCCATCACGACAACGCACCAGCACACACCTCAGCAGTTGTGGTCGCAAAATTAATGGAAATAGGATCCCAACTCGTTTCGCATCCCCCTATTCCTCCAGACTTGGCTCCCTCGGACTACTATTTGTTCCGCAATTTGAAGAAATGGCTGGCGGGACAAAGATTTTATTCAAACGAGGAGGTGATTGCAGACACTAATGGATATTTTGCAGACTTGGACAAATTCTATTATTCGGAAGGGATCAACAAACTAGAACATCGTTGGACGAAGTGTATAAGCCTAAAAAAAAGATTATGTCGAAAAATAAAAAAGGTTTACCCCAAACACACAAGTAGTTTTTATTTTTGCACGGACTTTTCAAACCAGCCTCGTATGTGTTCCTATCTTAATTTCGGTAACATTGATCATTATTTAAAGAGAAAATTCTGTAACTGAATGTAAAGCATAATATTTTTGTAGGAGCCACCTAGACTCGCGAAAATGACACGATAAATGAATAATCTTAAATTCTTTCCAAAGTGAGATAAAACGAACAAAAACAATTGCTAGTATATCCGTCATGGCCGCCTAAGTCTACGAGTTTAAATCAGTTCTTGCCGGTCAACTGTCAAACAAATATCAACTTGTGATATATTGTTGGAAAGAGAATTTCAAAGCGAATTGAAATTAATAAGAAAGTTTCAGTTACTTCCGGTCAAACCGGAAGTAGTTAAATATATTTCTTAAATGATAAAAAAGCCTAATAATGTCCCATTCTGGTATCTAAAAATGCAAATATGTAACTTTCAAAATAAAAAAATTTACGGGTTGTTACATGTTCGCTGTGTCACCCGGTATAGATGAACTTATTTATAGGAAACCCTGTATTTGTACGGAGACTTTTTCTCCATACAAACGAAACAAAAAGAGAACAATAGTCTTATGATGTACATTAAAGTGAGCAATAGAAACATTACAATTTTACTGACCTTCATTTTTGCGTTCTCCCCCTCTCCAACTCCTTATAATGTCGAGCTAAATCCGTATAGCGCCCTCTATACTTGTGATATCTCATCTGCGACTTTTGAAAGGCATTGTAGATTTGCTCTTTAGACAGGTGGCCGAGCTGTGATGAAGCCTGTGATACGTTGTCTTCAAGTTCACTGGCAGAAACATCTAGGTCGGACTAAAAAGGAAATAAAGGGTGGACGTTATACAAACTATTCAATATATTTAAATGAATATCACGTTAATGAAGATGCAGTCTTTCGAGTGAGAATGTGTCGCCTATAACTTGTAATTGGTAAAAGAAATTCCTTTTTTTTTTAAGGTTATTGTTGGCATCCCTACAAATCAATGCTTCGTGGAAAGAGATTCATTTTTTAAACCTTATTTATGATTAAATAGTACATTATCGAACATGAATGCTGCATAGTTTTTTTGCGCTTCGAGGCTGTGTTCCTATGTAATCATACAAAAGCTCCGAAAATGATGCCTACAACCGCCGCTGTAGTAGCAAATCGAGGGCATTCGTTCGCAAGTGGGTGAAAACGATAACCTCAGTTAAAAAATGTTGGTGATCTACCAGAACGTGGTTCGAGAGGAAAAGTGTCGAACAAAGACGTAAAAATAATTATTAACATGTTTTCCCGAGGCCTGCTGTGAATCAGGAGGTTAGCGGTTCGATTCCGTGTATCGGCTGGGTGTTTGTGATTTGTCCCATATACACTCCTGGGCAAAATTAACGCAACAATATATTAAATCATACAAATCTCTATAATGAATTAATTTTAATAATTTTTTATGAACATTGGTTATAGAAAAAACTTATTCGGATACTTTAAAAGTGAATTAGCTACCAAATTTCTCTATAAGATTCGAATTAAAATTATTCTTAAGACCTAATAACAAAATCGTTGAAATTATGTAATAATGAAAAAAATAAACTGGGACACTAGTAGCAAAATTAATGGTGTAACTGGGACGCTAGTAGCGTATGTTGCCTCCTCTACTTCGGATGACAGCCTTTATGCGCCTAGGCATGCTTCTAATTAAATTTTGGATAAAATCTTGAGGAATTTGCTCCCATTCTGTGATAATTGCATTTTCAAGTTCCCTCAGGTTTCTAGGTGCCGGTATATGACGTTTCACATTTTTCTTAAGGTGATCCCATACATGTTCTATCGGATTCAGATCCGGGCTTTTTGGTGGCCATTGCATAATCGGTATATCAACTTGATTAAGATAATCGAGTACCTCCCTAGCCACGTGAGGTCGAGCGTTGTCTTGCATAAACAGGAAATTGGGCCCCACAAAATGACCGAAAGGCATCACATGTTCTATTACAATATTCTCAAGATAGTAGTCAGCATTCATGGATCTCGTACGGGCAGGAACTAACTCTGTGCAAGCATCAAAGCAGATGCCACCCCAGAACATAACAGAGCCACTGCCGAATAGAATCCTTGCAGAGATATTGCAAGGAGCAAACCTCTCTCCTAGTCTTCGCCATACTCGCTCACGACCATCTGGACGTTTTAGACTAACCCTAGTTTCATGTGTGAAGAAAATTTGTTTCCAATCATCCACAGATCAGTTTTCGTGATTTCGAGCAAAACGTAACCTGGCAACTCTATTCTCTCTAGTAAACAAGGGCGCAGTGGCTGGTCTCCTACTGTTTAATCCAGCTTCATTAAACCGTCTTCTAACTGTTTTAGAAGAAATTGTGACATTGCGAATAGCTTCGAGTTCGTTTCTTATTATAGAACTAGTGACAGTCCTGTTTCTTAAAGCATATTGTCTTATAAAAACGTTCATCTAGGTCGCTAGTGCATCGTTTTCGCCCTCGCCCTTGCCTTCTAAAATAAGTTCCTACTTCATTCAAGCGTCTTACGACTTATTGTGGAACGATGTTTGCCTAACAAATTGGCAACATAACTCTGACAATATCCCTCGTCCAATAAAACTGAGGCTCGCACTACCTCGTGTTCAGTTACATTCCTTGTTCGATTCATTTTTCTAATTCTTTCGGGGTTAAAAATAAAACAATCTACCACAAAAACGTATTACTTTGAAAAATGGAACAATTTTATAAGCTTACTTTTAAAGAAAATCTATCGCATTATTACAGAAAATTGTTTATCTTCTAAAAAATTCTTTAAAACTGTAAATCTAAACGAATTGTTTTTGATTTCTGTCATGAAAAACGAAACAAAATATGCATAGCCTACTATTCAAATACTCGATAAACTTTAAAACTGACATAAGAAAAAGATAAATTAATTTTCAGATTGTTGCGTTAATTTTGTCCAGGAGCTGGCTATTTGGTATCCACCAACGCCATACAACACAAAAAAAAGGCCCTTTTGGATGGGAACAAAAAAGGCTGCCTCGAACCCACGCGCAAACAAGTGATTCATTTTGGCTTTTACGTGATTTCGACGAAAGTTCGGAATCGACTGATGAATCGCATCTATCAAAAACGAATTATGGCGGACACGTTCTTATTTGATAGACTGTACATATATAATTGTTTTTAGTCAATTTTCACTGGCTTATTTATGATGACGTGTTTTCGCTGTCGATGCAGCTTCGTCGGATCTACATTTAACACTCCCGAGTGTTAAATGTAGATCCGATGAAGCTGCATCGACAGCGAAACGCGTCATCAAAAAAGTTAAACAAACCAGTGAAAATTGACTAAAAACAGTCTTTTATTATATATTTATAATGAATTTCCATCAAGTAAAAGCTACAACGATCCGAGACTGTACATATTTAAAATAAATATCACACGTGATAAAAGTTTCCTTATCCGGATCCAAAATCAATAAAACCCATTTATTATTTCATGGTAGAATGAATTTTTCATTGATTGACCTACTGACCCTTAATTTTTTTTTTTTAATATATAATACAATATGTATACATTATTTGCAAGTGTTGTTTTACAGGTTTGCAGAGCTAGAACATATTACTTATGTTTCTTTTTATGTATCGTCAAATGAACTTAATCTATACATATATATATATATATATATATATATATATATATATATATATATATATATATATATATATATATATATATATATATATATATATATATATATATATATTTTTCAAGACCTAGAATATTTTAATGAAATTTCATGTAAAAAGCCCTGCATGTAGTGAATCTGTAAAATAGTAACACTCTATATAATAAAATTTTTACCGGAATTTTATGTATAAATTTTTATGCATTTATTGAGCTCTTGGCCATTTCGGGTTTCCCATTTTTATCTAACATTAGCACGAATTCCATTTTTATGACGCATTCTTTTGAAAAGGTTCTTAACGCGTTTATACCCCCACGCCTAATGGTTGGCAATAAATCAGGTAGATTTCTGTGAGAAACTCGGGGAATAACCCATTTTATAGAACCCCGGGGAAAAACCCATTTTATAGTCGAGGCCTAGTAATTCGCAAATTCAGGTTCAGTTTCTTTTTGTTTAAGAATCAAGTAAGATGTCCAAACGAGGGTATTTAAGTTTAGCTGAGAAAATTAAAGTTTTGGAGGAAGTTGATAAAGGCTGCAAAAAAATTGATGTTGCTGCAAAAATTTGGTGTTTCTCCAAGTTGCGTCTCTCTGATAATAAGAGACGCGACAGTATCATCAAGAAACCTAGTGTTCCAAGCAGTCGAAAACGAGTACGGGTGAGTACTTACGAGGATGTAAATGAAGCAGTTTTACGATGGTTTTAAGTGGCCCGTACGCATCAAAACGTACCAATATCGGGAAATTTAATAAAGCAAAAGGCTCTACAATTTGCTAAAGAATTTAACTGCGTTAATTTTCAAGCTAGTGAAAGGTGGTTGAGTGCCTGGAAGACTCGCAATTCAATTGTTTTCAAGACGGTGTCTGGAGAGAGTGCAAGCGTTAGTCAGGAGGACTGTGACATTTGGACTGAAACTGTTTTAAAAAGTGCATTGAAAAAGTACGAGCCAAAAAACGTTTTCAATTGTGATGAAACCGGTTTGTTTTTTAAATGTTTGCCAAATAAAACTTTTGCTTTTAAAAGTAATAAATGTTTTGGTGTTAAAACAAGTAAAGAAAGGGTGACACTTATGGTTGGAGCAAACATGGATTGCTCAGAAAAACTGAAATTACTGCTCATAGGTAAAAGCAAAAATCCCCGTTGTTTAAAAGGAGTTAAATCTCTGGAGTTAGATTACGCCAATAATAAAAAGGCATGGATGACTTTTGAGATTTTCGAAAGATGGATCAAAGAACTGGACACGAAAATGAAAAGCCAAAAGCGAAAGATTGTGATGTTTACAGACAATTGTCCTGCACAGCCAGTTATTGTAAGTAAAAAATTAAGGAACATTGAATTGATCTTTTTTCCACCAAACATGACCTCCAAATTGCAACCTATGGACCAGGGTATTATAAAAAAACATAAAACATCATTACCGAAACAGAATTGTTCACAAAATTGTTAATGCGATTGATAACAATCTTCCAGTCCAAAAATTGATTACCCTTAAAGAGTGTATAACCGAAGTCGCTAAAGTATGGAGTGAAAATATTTCTCAGAAAACTATCAAAAACTGCTTTTTCTAAAGCAGGTTTTACTGAAAAAATTGACGAATGGGAAGAAGAGGACGAAATGGATCTCGCTACCTTAAAAAGGCAATGGGGTATTCTACAAAAAACTGCTACCGTCGACGCAGATTTTTTACTTGAAGATTTCTTAGAAATCGACAATGATGTTGGCACGACAGATTTCCCAACTGACCTGATCAAATCTTTATGCATTTGAATAAATGCGAGAATTTTGTTGAGCAACAATTATTTTTTCAAAAGTAATGTTCAAAAGAAAATAACTGATTATTTTTCCTAGTATGTATAATACGTAGTATGTACATATGTATTAAACAGATTTTGTATTATTCTTTTTATCTCGTATGTACTACATACATACATAAAGTCCGTACGTTATATCTTTACACGTGCGTCATAGTTTTCAGGCAATATCCCAGACGACTACTATATTTTTTTGTCTCTTTTTACCAATACCTACGATTTATTGGTGAAAAAGAGACAAATAATATAATAGTCGTCTGTTATATGGCCTGAAAACTATGACGCACGGGTAAAGATATAACGTACGGACTTTATGTATGTATTTTACCCCCTGTACATGCTATGTACTATTTAAACTTTGAAATGTTTAATAAAATCTTTTCTAATAATTCAATTTTGCAATTTTTTTTGTTGCTTGTACCTTATAAAATACAAGTAAATGATTACCAATATAAAATACACACATAGCAATATGTACGGATTTTTTCTTTATATAGTGAAAAACTTTCTATAGTGAAATTTCGGTCAACATTTTCGTCTTTCACTATATAGTGTCGACTACACTACTGTTAGAAAGTATTTGCCCACCTAGTTATTTCAGTCCTAAGACAACAAAAATCCAAATAATATATATTTTTTTAATTTTTATGAATTATTATTTATTTTCACATTATTTACAGTCTAGAAAATCAGAAAAAATATTCATAACTTTCCAGGATTTTTCTCATCTATGTGACCTCCTTTGTTTTTAATTACCGCTTTACAGAGTTTTGGCATTCTGTCCACTAGTTTCTTCAGAGTTTCTTCTGTTATTTTTTTTTAACCCATTCTGCTTGTAAAAGTTCCCACAAGTGATTTTTCTGATGTTGGATTGAGTTTTTGAACACACCTATCTAAATGCTCCCACAGCAATTCGATGGGGTTCAAGTCGGGTGATTGTGGAGGCAAAGTCATCACTTCCAGGACGTCATCGGATTTCCATTGGTCCAAAAGTTCTCTAATTTATTTAGCAGAATGTTTTAAAGTCATTATCATGTGAAAAATAAATTTCCCCTGAAAAATATCTCTTCCAGAGGGAAGCATTTGAGTTAGCAAAATTTCTTGATACTGTTCTTTTCGCATGATTCCTTCTATCCTAAAGATTTTTTCAACTTTACCGTTGCCAAAACAATCTCAAACCATTATTGAACCTCCACCATGTCTTACTGTAGGCAACTAACAAGCTTCCAACATCCTCTCTCCAGCTGACCGCCGCACGTAAACTCGTCGATTTGAACCAAAAATTTCGAATTTAGATTCGTCGCTCCAAAGGACGGAATTCCATTGTTCTGATGTCCAATTTTCATGTTCTTGAGCCCATTCTAATCGTTTACGTTTATTCACTTGCCTAAGAAGTGCACTCACTGCAACTCTCCCGTGTAGTCCACCTTCTGTTAACCTGTTCTTCACGGTTGTCACGTTGATGGGGATGGGCCGCTCCAGATTTGCTTGAGCCGTGATTTCTGGTGCGGTTAGGCGGCGATTACGTCTGCTGGACATTGTTATAGCTCTGTCTTCAACGGGAGTCGTTTTTCGAGGCCTTCCTGAACGTTTTTGGTTGAGAATTTCATGTCCCACAGAAAATTTTTTTGCGATGTAGTCCACCGTTCTCCTTGGCATCCGCATATGAGTCACCATTTATCGACTCGAGTGACCATTCTGATGTCTCGCAATTATCAGAACCCGATTATCAACAGAAACTTCTTTCGTTTTTGGCATTTTCACAAAACAATTGAGCCAGTATCAGTGACAAAGTACTGTTTGTGAATGGTTAATTTCCAAAAGGGCTATGGTGTTTATAGCATAGTTTTTATCATAAAATGTCACTAGGAATTTCCATAATCCCTAAAAACTTGAAATGAGTTATTACTTCAACTGGAATTCTCAGTTTTGCATGAGTAGCCAATGTTGAAGCGTTCAACGTGAATGAAGAAATAAGTATAGTGTCATTTGTAAACCTGTAGATTGGAGTGGTGTTTTTCCTCGGAAATCGATAATAAAGGGTGTTTTTTATAGAGGTATAAAACTTTAAGTTGGCAACACTTTTTTAACTGGCAAATTTATTTTGAAAATCATGGTTCTGTTCGAAATACGTATCGCGCACTACGTCCATTTTACGGTCAACATAATCGTCCATCAGAGCAATTAATTCGATTAAAATCTATGGAACGTTTTCGCACCACGTTTACTCTAAATGATAATACGCATCCACAGAGACGTCGTACAGTGCGTACAGAAGAAGTCATTGCTGCTGTAAAGCGTAGCGTAGAGGATGACCCGAATCAGTCTATCCGCCATCGTGCACAGGAATTGGATATGTGTCCATCCACTTTATGGAAGATTTTGCGGAAAGATCTTGGTTTGCGTGCTTACAAAATCCAACTCGTGCAACAATTGAAGCCACACGATCACCTAGCAAGGCGTAGATTCGGTGAATGGGCCCAAAAAAAGATTGCCGTTGATCCCGATTTTCATAAGCGAATTTTTGTTTAGCGATGAAGCTTTTGTTTGAATGGATACGTCAAATAAACAAAAAAAAAAATAATCTGCCGTATTTGGAGTGATGATAATCCTCAAGTGTATGTTGAGACACCGTTACATCCAGAAAAACTGACTGTTTGGTGTGCTTTATGGGCTGGTGGAATCATTGGTCCGTACTTCTTTAAAAACGATGCTGGTCAGAACGTTACAGTCAATGGTGACCGCTATAGAGCCATGATTACTGACTTTTTCGTTCATCAATTGAACAACCATGATGTGCAGGAGCTGTGGTTTCAACAAGACGGCGCAACATGTCACACTGTTCGTGCCACAATTGATTTATTGAAGGAAACGTTTGGTAACCGCATAGTTTCACGTTTCGGACCCGTGAATTGGCCTCCAAGATCGTGCGATTTAACGCCGCTAGACTATTTACTGTGGGGATATGTGAAGTCGCTAGTCTACGCCCGATAAGCCCGAAACGATCGACCACTTGGAGGACAACATTCGCCGCGTTATTGCCGATATACGGCCACAAATGTTGGAAAAAGTCATCGAAAATTGGACCTCCAGATTAGACTACGTCCGAGCCAGCCGTGGCGATCATATGCCAGAAGTCATATTTAAATTATAATGCCAGAAGATTATCTTTCGAATGAAGTAAATTTCATGTCAATTTAAAAAATTCATCTTTGTTTTATTCCATTTCAAAGGTCTATACCTCTATAAAAAACACCCTTTAGAATCTGAACTACAGAGTTCACCTAACGAGTTGGCTTTCTCAACTAGTGTTGTTGCAATAGCTGACTGTGTAAGTGGTGGTATAGTGGACTTGAGAGAAATCTTGACTAACGGCTTTAGCGACTGAACAAACGGACCTGGAATTGTTGGGGCCGGCAAAAAGTTTGTTTTTACCTCTTTGATTGAGATGAACAAAGATATTAAGATTTAAGATGTTAGGATTTTCACGCTATTGTACACGTAGAACCAGAGATAAGATATTTACTTTCTGTACAAATGCAAGTGTAAGTAAAATAAGCGCTATATTGGACCTCATTGATCCCCCTCTCCCTGTGTATTTTATTAAAAATAATTATATTTAAAATTGTGAAGTAGTTATTTTTTTTCAACAAACACTATTTGTAGTAATTTTTACCTGTAGATGATATAAACTACCAGCTTCGTATCTAGGCAAAAAAGATACGTCGCTCGCTAAGGATGAATTAGACATCCTTCTAGATCTGTTGTCTGCAGAGGGGGATACTAGAGTTACACTGGAAAATCCTTGATCTGAACTCATATTTGAAGTATTGGCATCTGAAAAATAAAATATGATGTTTATATCTTATAAGAACTCATTTAATAATTAGGGCTTTCTTTTTATAGGTTACAGCACTCACTAAAACAAATCACGTCAACATATATATCCTGTACAGGGTGGTCCAAATTGCACACTTTTTAAGGTCTTTTAAAGGCCCTTTATCTAAAGGAGATAGACGAAAACTGATGTCGGTGTCTGAGGCTCAGTTTTTATGATAAACTCAATGGTGAAAACCGCATATCGATATCTAGTACAGCTTCAGATATACAGGGTGTTTTTTCAAACATTTTTGTAATTCTTTTCCTGTTGAAAATTTTTGATTTCTGTATAAACATTCTCAAAGCAATTTTTCACGTGGATTTCAACAGTGTAAGTTACATATTTCTTTACAACTAATATTTGAATAGTTATGAACGCAAAAATATATTTTTTAAATGGGATACCCTGTATATTTTTCCTTATCCGAATAGAGCTTTAAATTAGCATTCTAAAAATACAACACACTTTATATTTTGCTTAAATCTACTTCAAAATATAAAAGTTTTTAGTTTTTTACGTGAGTTTTAAATGCACATTTTGTGAAGTAGGCTTTGGACGGAGCAGCTATATGGTTTAATTCAATTGTTTACACGTACTTGTCAAATTTTACTTCAGGATCAGTTATTGAATTGTCAAATAAATCACAATGAAGTTTGAAAATTACGAAAAATGAGATATGATAGTGTTTCATACAAACCGGAGAAAATTCGAAAGCGACAAGTAATTTGTATCACGAACGGTATCCAGAGAGGCGTCAACCCTTCAAGGATATATTCGCTCGATTGCGACATAACCTAGTTAATAGGGGCCAGTTTGAAAAGAAATGACCGAAAAATTATGCGTCAAACAGAGAGAAGAGTTAGAAGAAATAGTAGTTTTAGGAACTATCTGAAAACACTTCAACCCGACAGTTAAAAGAATCCACTGGACTACCAAGAACTAACGTAAATCGTACTTTGAAGAAGCACAAATTCAGGCCATATAGGACACCTTAGAGATGGAGATTTTCAATGGCGTATGGATTTTTGCCAATGGTTTCTGGAGAATTGTACAACCATGTTCCGAATTTTTCATTAAATTGTATTTGGACAGACAAAGCTTATGTAAGCAATGCAGGTATTTTTAACCGTTACAATGCTTATACGTGGGCACAAGAAAATCCTCATTTAGTTGTGGAGCAAAGAAATCAAGGCAGATTTGAATTTAATGTGTGGGCAGGAATTTTTAGAGGCAGGGTTATAGGTCCATTTATTTACGAAAGGAACACTCACTTCTCAGAGATACTTAGAAATTTTAAGGCAGCAAATAGAACCTCTTGTTGATGAACTGCCATTAATGGACCTTAGAAATATATTTTTTCAACATGACGGGGCACCCCCTCATAACACTGCAGTTATCAGTAATTTTTTATCGCCAATTTCGACAATAACTGGATAGCCAACCAAGGTCCGAACCGTTGGCCGGCAAGGTCTCCGGATTTAACACCCATGGAATTCTAACACCAGGCAAGAGTTAGAAGTTGCAGTGATACAAAGTTTTGCAGCTCTTACTCCTCTTGAACTAATCAACTCGGTAAGAAGTGTCCAGAAAAGGTGCCGCCTATGTGTAAATGAAACTGGTCGACATTTCGAACATCTCTTATAGAAAAATGTTTTATTTTAGTTTGCTCTATTTGGAATAAATTGTTTTATGGTTGTTTTGTTTTATTTTCTACATAGTTTAAAGCATTTGGTAAATTCAATTGCAGTTATGACTCTTAAAATTACTTCTGGGAATTTTTTTTTTTTACGATTTGACTGCTATCGGTAAACAATTGATATTACCGCTCCGTCCAAAGTCTAGTTCACAAAATGTGCATTTAAAACTCGCGTAAAAACTGAAAACCTTTATATTTTGAAGTAGATTTAAGCAAAATATAAAGTGTGCTATATTTTTAGAATGGTAATTTAAAGCTCTATTCAGATAAGGAAAAATATACAGGTTATCCCATTTAAAAAATATATTTTTTGCGTTAATAACTATTAAAATATTAGTTGTAAAAAAATGTAACTTACACTGTTAAAATCCACGTGAAAAAGTGCTTTGAGAATATTTTTACAGAAATCAAAAATTTTCAATAGGAAAAGAATTACAAACATTTTTCTAAAATGCAGATTTTTGAAAAACACCCCGTATATCTGAAAGGTACTAGATATCGATATGCGGTTTTCACCATTGAGTTTATCATAAAAATTGAGCCTCAGACACCGACATCAGTTTTCGTCTATCTCCTTTAGATAAAGAGCTTTACTTGGACTACTCTGTACACAAAAATTAGATGCAGTGAGAAGCAGTTTTATTACTTTCAAACTTACCCTATCATGCTTAAAATTTTAACCCTGCTTTGTCTATTTAATCTGGAGAATACTATGAACATCTGATATATATAAGCTTTAACTTATGTAGAACAACAAGAAAATGCAACTGCCATGGACATTTTGCTTATCAAACGATGAAGAGACATTGCAGCCAAAAACAGAACTAATGCAAAATGAGTGCGGTTAAAAATTACCTCATTTTTAAGACAAAGTTAAGAAAGAAACTGTTTTATTTTCGATTTTCCGTACATATACATAAAATAAGTAAACCAATTGTTCTATTTTTTGTTTTAATAAATACCTATGTACGTAATAGCATATCGTATAAATGCTTTTAAGTCAATCTGCAATATTGTATTCATTCTAAACTTCTATTTTATAAAAAAAATTCAGTTAAAAACAAAAAAAGAGAAAACCTTGGATCACACCGGGTCTCCGAGTTTCAGTAAAGAATATGAAATCCTTGCATCTTATAAGGAAATTCAATTTTGATAATGTCGCTTTTATAGAATACTTCAATAGTTATCGTAACATATATAATAATAATAATCTTTATTATTAGCAAAGCTAAACAAGTACAGTTACAATATATATAATTACAAACTAACTTAAATGCTATGGTTATCTATTATGTAGCTTCTTAACAATTTTTTAAAGTTTACGAAGTTTGCATTTTTCAAATTTATGGGAAGATTGTTAAATTCTATAAGTCCTCGATGGAATAAGCAATTTTCAGCATATGATGAATTCACAGTGGGAACATAAAAGTCCAATCTATTTCTAGTGTTATATGCGTGAATGTCATTGACATATTGTAATTTTTCTAAAATATGTTCAGGGTACATTCTATTTTTAATTTTAAAAACAACTATCATTGTATTTAAATAGATATTTTGTTTTACACTTAATAAGTCTGTTGTTTTCAACATATCTTTTATTCTTGAATACCTATTACAACCTATTATACATCTTAATGCCCAGTTTTGCTTTTTCTGGAGATTGTCTATATCTCTTTTGTTGAACATATAGAGAATTGTGGAACAATAATTGAGGTGGGGCATTATTATCGACTTATATATTAGCAATTTAGCCCAAGTACTTAAATTTTTACCTATTCTACATAAAAAATAAATTTTTTTTGATACTTTTTTTGTTATATAAGTGGCGTGACTAGAAAATGATAGATTTTCATCAATAACTACACCCAAATATTTACATTCTTTAACTTGTTCAATTCTGTCATTGTCTATCACAATGCCATTATGAGTAGTGTTATCTAGGGTATTATTTTTGCCTTTTAGTATCATAAATTTGGTTTTTTTAACATTGACACTAAGACTATTACAACACAGCCACTTGTGTAACCTATCTAAGTCTTCATTTATTGTTTGCACTAGATCTGTTATGTTATCACTTTCATAATAGAGGATTGTGTCATCTGCAAATAGCTGTAATTCACATTTTTTTATGACTTTCACTATATCATTTATATATAATATGAATAAGTCAGGTCCTAGCACTGTGCCCTGTGGAACACCATGACTATTGATCCTAATAGAAGATAACGCTCCATTATATTTTGTTTGTTGTGTTCTGCTGTCCAGATATTCACAGAACCATTTTAACACATTTCCCTCAAAACCATATTTTTTCCAATTTCTGAACCAACAACTTTCTGTTTATAGTTTTCAAAAGCCCTTTGAAAGTCAAGTAGAAGTACACCAACCAATTTTTTCTCACCTATAGAAGACTTCCACTTGGAAATAACAGTCTGTAGTGCACTTTCACAAGAATGATTTTTCCTAAAACCAGCCTGACAATATGTAAGCAACTTGTTTTCCTCTACGTATTTTCGCATTTGTTTGCTTACAATAGTTTCAAGAAGTTTTTCATATGTAGCTACCATATTAATTGGTCGATATTCTTCACATCTATTAGTGTTAGTTACTTTCTCAATAGGAATAATCGTTGTCATTTTCCATTCTTGGGGGAATCTTCCTCTTACTAGGCTAGTGTTAATTAGTTTCAGAAAGCAATCACCTATTACTTCAAATGCTAGTTTTAAAATTCTGACATTAATGCCATCAACACTACTTGTCTTATTTTTTAAATTTTTTACAGTTTTTCTAAGGTCAGCTAGTTCTAATGTATCAAAATTATTAAACTTATTTATTGGGGTTTCGATATTGTTTTAGAACTTCCTGGGTTTCAATTTCCCCCATGTCTTTTGTTATGGCACTAATACTTTGCAAAAAGTAGTCATTAAATTTTTCTGCTATTATTTTGTTATCCTTTTCCATCTTTCCCTTGAAAAAAATGCCTTCTTGTCGTTTACTGTTTTTACTAGAAATGATTAGACCCTTTAGAGTCCTCCACATTTCTTTAGAATCTCCTTTAGCTTCATCTATTTTTCTATTATAATATGCTTGCTTTTTTTCTTTAATAAGCTGAACCACTCTGTTTCTATTCTGTTTATAGCTTATCCAGTCATCTTCAAGTCTAGTTATCATTGCTCTTCTGTACAATCTGTCTCTATTAGAAATTGCATCTTTAATTCCGAGCGTCCACCATTTTTTGTTTCCCCATTTGCACATTGCCTCTCTTTCTACTATTGGAGCATGCTTGTTTAATTTCTCAGTTATAATTTGTACCAGATAGTTTGCAATCTCGTTTGTGGACTTCAAGGTTATAGGCCATACACAGCTCATAATGTCCAATTGAAACTGAAGTTCATTAAAGTTTTTCGTATCTCTGACACTTGTTTTTTGCTTAACTCTTTTAAAAGAAGGAAATTCTGTAGTTATAATGGAGTGATCCGCTATTTTGGGTGAGTGGTGAATTTGATATTCAATACTTTTTTCATTAGTTATTATAAGATCAATCATTGTTGCTGTATTCTGTGTAATTCTTGTAAAGTTTTGAACGATTTGATACATACCATTACTTTTTATAATATCTTTAAGTTTCTTGGAATAATATGAATCTTTTGCAACATTGATGTTGAAATCCCCTGTTAAAATAAACCCGTCAGGTTTTACAGCATATTCTCCTATTATTTCTTCTAATTTATCCAAGAATACAATATCACTGGCATTAGGAGAATGGTAGACATTAAGAACATTGTATTTTTTGCCATTAACACATAGGTTTATACCAACCAACCATAAATTCCCATCTATTACCATATTTATAGTTGACCTGTAATGAAGTTCTTCTTTCACATATATAGAAGCTCCTCCTGTATGCCTACTTGTTGAAAGTGCATGAACTGCTTTATAGCCATTAATGTTTATTTCGCTGTCTTCTAAGTCTTTGGTAATATGTGTTTTTCTACCAAACAAATTACTGTAGGCTTCCACTGAGTAACTGTCCATTCAAGTTCTGTTTTATTTGCAGTTAAACTATTTATATTAAGATACATCATATTTTGTTTTTTTAATTGCTACTTTGTTGATTTCTCAAATGCATCTGGATAATTAACTCTTAATTGTAATTGTTCGAATAATCTTTTGAATGCTTCACATTTTCTATTGTAAGCTGAATGGTGGTAATCTATATTTGCAATTTTCAGTACCTCCTTTGCATGTTTGCAGTTAGTACAGATTTCAACTTCACTTGTACATTCCTCTTTTTTATGATTCTGACTACATTTAGGACAGACTACCTCTCTGCTTGTACACTTTTGTGCTATGTGCCCAAATTTCCAACACTTAAAGCATTGAATGATGTTAACATGGTCAAAATACCTACATCTTCTCCATCCTATATGCAAGACATCTCTTCTGCTTATCTGACCATATGTTACATCATCAACTTCTAATATTGCTACATTTGATTTTCGTCGTCTGTCCTCATATGTGCTCAGAACCTTCATCACTCTTTTTTCTTCTTCTGTTGTTATCCCATTTTGTAAAATAATGCTTTCAGTTAGTGTATCATAATTCTGCACTAATTTTTTTTTCAATATTTGTTATCTTTAATCGTGGATTTTTCTTTTCAGGTACCTTAATTTCATAGTCTCTGCTCATTTTGTCTTTAATACTGCTGGAGATGTTTCTTATATCGTCCTTCTTCGTGCAACTTATAGCAATGCCCCCCTCTCGAACAAACTTGATTCTGGATACCTCTACACCAATAGATTTGGGATCTATTTGTTCTTCAATTGCCTTCTTAGTAGATGAACTATCTTGGTTTTTATCTTTTGGTTTTATTACTATAACTTCTTGTTTTTTTCTTAATAACTTCATTGTATTTTTTTGAACAGGTACTGGGCATTGTGAATTTGAACTATTCATATTTACTAAGTGATGTTTTACATCCTCTAGAAGTGTCAACATTGTTGGAATTTTTTTCAGCACTTCCTTACAGCTATCACAAGAAAAGATTAATAGCCTTCTTTGTAGAGGCATACATTTCACCTCTGAAGCTGATAAGTTTGAACATCCCATATGAATTTTCTCATGACAAATATCGCATTGGTAGTACTCTCCTTCGATTTTATTTTTACATTTCAAACAATGTTGCTTTTCATTTCCAACCATCATTCATAATCTTACTCTTGCCTCATTTAATGTAGTAATCTTTATAGCCTCCTTATTTAATCTTTGACTATGCAATAATACTCTATTGTACGCTATGCTAAAACTCCCCAGACGCGTTATTTACATTTAAAATATGTCTCGATTTAGGCAGCACAAAAAAAGACAAAAGATAACATTCCAACAGTTTTCTTTTTTTTGTATGGATTTGCCTGCTTTTGTTCAGAATATTTTCCAATTTTTCACAGTTGCTGTGGAAATTCTCGAGCTGAGATGGAAACCGACAAAATCACCTGAATTTTCACGACACGTAGATACCAAACACTTGTATTAAAACCAACTTAAACCGACAAAAATCACGAAACTTCGAGAGCTCAAACAAACCGCAATGTTTATATGAAATGCATATATATAGTCAATTCAATATAGGAAAATCATAAAAACCGTCAAACGAATTTATTATCATTTGAGAATATTGAATGCAAAAAATAGATCTAGGGAAACCTGGAAAATCATTAATAAACATAGAGGCAGCTCTGGTATCGAACCAGTTTCTTCTTGCACTCTTGACGCCGGTCAAATTAATGATTACTACTACAATATTGCACATAACTTATCAACAAAAATTGTTAATCCAGGGGATCCCATAAAATATCTCAGTCATGTCTCAGTGTCTGATACCTTTTTTCTTGTCCCCAACTTCCACCATTGAAATAAATGAGGTTTTAGGGGAAATGAGAAATAAGAATTCCTTTGGCTGGGACGGTGGGTCTCTCTGAGGGTCCTCCTGGCAATGCCGCAGAGAGCCGTAGGGGCCCTGGCAGATGCAATTAACGGCTCGTGTTCCAGTGGTACTTTTCCGGCATGTTTGAAGAGGGCTCTGATGTGCCAAAGGTGGAGATTTTAATATCCCTTCAAATTTTAGACCCATTTCTTTACTCCCGACATTGGCGAAAGTGGTAGAGAGGTTGGTCGGGAAGAGAATGGTTGATTTTTTGAATAAACATGACCTTCTTAGTGCGCAGCAATTCGGATTCCGAGCCAAGAGGAGCACGAACGATGCAATTTTTAATCTGCTCGAATGACTTTATCTCGAATTGAATTCTGGTGAGCATGCTGCGGCGGTGTTTTGTGATTTGACAAAAGCTTTCGATTGTGTTGATCATGGGATCTTGCTGTCAAAGCTGGACATTTATGGGTTCAGGGGGTTAGCTTGAGATTGGTTTCGTCATATTTGTCGGGCCGAGTCCAGGGAGTGACTTTTAAGGGTCAGTGCTCGGAAGGAGTTGGGATCAATGTGGGTATCCCTCAAGGCTCTATACTTGGACCACTATTGTTTTTGATCTATGTTAATGACCTGCCCCGTTTGACAGTGGCTGGCAGATTTACCATCTTTGCTGATGACAACCACAATTTTGTGGCACAATAAGGATGTGGGGAGACTTCGGGCCGATGTTCAGGCAAATTTATCTAAGATGAAGGCTTGGTGTGATGATAACAAACTGTCCTTCAATATAGCCGAGACAAGGATTCTGAGCTTTAGATGCAATATAGAGAATGTTAATATTGAGAATGAGATCATCTCTTCAGCTGATAAGAATTCATTTCTCGGTCTAATAATTGACTCAATGCTGCGGTTTGAGTATCACATTAGCAACATCTGCAGCAAAATTTCTTCAGGCTGCTATGCCCTTAGGGTTATTGCAAGTAGCCTGGGACTGAGTGTAGCTAGAACCTCTTATTTTTCACTAGTTGAGGCTCATTTGAGGTATCGGATCTGTTTCTGGGGTTGCTGCTCCCCCGAGTTCACTTTAGTTCTGTTTTTGTATTGCAAAAGAGAGCTATCAGATATATTTCCGGAGCTGGGTTGCGAGAGTCATGTCGACCATTGTTTCCGAGGTTAGGGATTCTTACTCGTTGTGCCCTATTTATCCTGAAAACTGCTATCATGATCTTTAAAAAACATCATCTTGAGACAATGCCAGTCAGCCGGCACGGCACTAGGCGAGCGTTCGTCCTGCCATTGCCGGCCCCGAAAACAGAGCTGATCAAATCTGCAATTGTTTATAAAAATATATAATCATCTGCCTCTCAAATTGAGAAGATTGAATTGCGAGAGAGTCTTTAGACGAAAGACTAGGGCCCTACTTATAAAAAAGGCGTACTATGTACTTGAGGAATTCTACAATGATAGACTGGACTAAGCATATAACAGTAGTTGAGTGGCTGGCATTTGGGTTGACATATGTGTAATTTTTATTTATTTTATTTTGTATTTACTGCATTGACTACTAATCTTGTTCTGTTTCCTTATTTTTTTCTTTCTTTGAATTTGTGTTTATTAATATAATAATAATTTAAATTAAGCTTGCTTTGTCAACAAATACGTTGTATTTTAGGACAACAGAGCATATTTCTATTCTATTCTATTCTAGTTTAACCGAAATTTCGATTATCTGAAATTGCTTTGGTCCATATTATTTTGGATAATCGAGATTCTACTGTACATGATAATACTTTTCAGACACACAGTAATGTCAAAAAAGGAGAAAGAGAGAGAAAGGGAACAAAATATTATCCACATATCATAAACCGGTTGTTGATCACACTTTACACTGATGGAAAGGCGAATGGTGATGTGTAATTCTAATGTCACCTCTAAAAAACTTTTTATTTAAACTTACCAGATTTCTATTTTTTTGTTGAGTAATAGGGAAAACTGGTTTAGAAATAAAAGATGTTCAAAATCAACAAATTCCTTGCCTGTTAAAATTTAGATCAAAAAGAACGAAAGCCGAAATGAGTTCATTATATAGAAGTTTTACTACAAATGTTCCTTAAATCCAGCTTTAAATTACAGGATGAAAAATCTGTGACTCAAATTTGAAACTAATAAGCCAGTAGTCTGATATTATTTTTTACATTCATCTGCACAGGTAACAAACATTTAGTGGAATAAAAAAAAGAGGAATAATAACAAAGATGTAAGATACAAAGTTAATATATAAAATATTAGATAAATCCTTGATAAAGTTCAAGTATTTTTTAATTTTAAGGTGTTCAATGCTTCAATGATTTCAGTTGATACACAAATAATAAACTTAAGGATTCTTTACGTATACTAATGATAAGATTATAAATTCTGTCTGGACATATATAAATAAACAAACATTTGCATTGAAGTTGATCCATTGCAATAGCAATCAGTAATATAATCAGCAATAGGGATTATCATTATAATGGAAATCTACAAATTACAAATCTGTCAGATTATTCCATTATGAAAATTGATTTATATTCAGACAATACAAGAATTAATTATTTATTTTTACTTACCGTCCTCACCAATTGAAAAGAAATTATCGTCAGGGGTAGTCGTCCCCTTGTAATTTATCAGTAATCGTTTGAGTTAACTGCTGGAACCTTTGAGGGCTGCTTTTAACTTCCTCGGTTACTTTTTCTTTAAGTTTTTTAAACATTTTAACCCAGAACTCCGCTGGATTTGCTAATTTTTGATAAAATAAATAAACATTACACTCCCAAAATATTCGGAATAACCTAAAAAGTGACGTGTCAAATGTCAAGTTGACAATTATGACCTCACGAAAAAATTGGGCATTTTTCCAAATTACCGGGTTAGCGTACCGGTCAGAGGTTTAAAGGTCAGGAGAGGGAACCAATAGATATGTATTGGGTTTACTCTTTACGTAGCTTCATGAAAAGAACAAGGACAAATATGGTATGTCACCCCCTCCAAAGAAAAATGAACGTTTCTAGGGCATAAAGAGATATTGACGTCAAATTTCGTTCAAAATATAAGTTATTTCTGAAATAAGTATGATTTTCCATCGTATCTACATCTTTTACGTTTATTGAAGCCACGAGACAAAACTCTCTACCTTAGGGAACGGCAAGAGAAAAAGTTTAATTTAAGCACCTAATTAAAATGATATGGGGCACAAAAGTTACGTCAAGTCAGAGATCAACCATCTCGACACAATATCTAACAAGTCAATATAATTATAGCAGCGCATCCGATATGGACTTCGTAATGACACTCGGTATTAGGATGGAATGATAACCAAAACAAGCTCGATTTGTCATCGGTGAATTTTAAAAAACACCCTTACTCTTGATAATGGATTAAGCGGCACATACGTCCGTAGTTCTGATTCTTCATTTTTAGTGTTCCGTACGGAACACTTATAATATCACTTCGGTGTCTGTCTGTCTGTCACACCCGATTTTCTCCGAAACTATTTGACATAGAAAGGTGAAATTTGGTAATAATATAGGAATTGATGGCCTCATCAGAGCCATGTAGTTTTGAGAATTAAATTTTGACTTAAGGGGTTAGTTTTGGGGGGTGAAGTCGGAAGTGAAAAAAAAAATTTTTTACTAGGTCATCGAGTGTGGTGTCAAATGAAAGCTTGTGAAAACACGAGTAAAAAATATATATATAATATTATACTTGCGCGCACTTTTCTTTGTATTATTTTTAAAAATTGGCGAAAAATCGCTGTCCCGGGGCTTATCTCGAAAAGTACTTATCAAAAAATTTCGAAAAAATTCTGGAATATTGCCCACGGGGTGTAGATTGAACGAAAATTATCACGAGTGCATTACCTTTAATAATTTATATGGTATATAAAAAAAAACAAAAATTTCAAGGTCATCAGATTTCAGTAAAGATTGGAAACAAACTTTGTTGAAAACTCATTTGGGGTGTATTTTGTGAAGTCACTGATCATTTTATATCTCTGTAACAATTTTTTTTTTATTTTAAAAGCAATCAACGTACGGAACACTAATTGCGCAAGTTTAACTTGCACTTGACCGATTTTAATGTTATATCTGCAAACATACCAAAAAGAAAAACTGGCTAAGGGCAAGTCGGACTTGCGCAATTATTGTTCCGTACGATAATTTATTTTAAAGTAAAATAAAATCCTTACCTAGGCTAAGTTAATTAGGTCCCTGAGGTGTATATATCTTAAGATCCCACATGTATTTTCACGTTTTTTTTTTCAAAATAAAATATTTTGGTACTTATCCGTTAGTTACCAGGCATCATTGAAACTTATTTTATCTGTGATTGGCCAAATGCAGTAATGTCCCGAAAAGTATCTGAATATATTACTGATTGTAGCTCTTAGTCCCAATTAAACACACAACCTTCGACGAAAAAAACCTTTACTATATTGTCAAGACAAATAGTTTTTTATACCAGATGAATTATCAAACCTACCCCTTATGGCGAATATTCCAAAATTTTTTTGTCACTAATTTTCAACATAGGGAAGGCAGCGATAATTGGCAATTTTTTAAAAACAAACATGAAGAAAAGTTTGCGCGAGTAATTACATCATATGTATTTTTGAACTCGTATTTTCAAAAGCTTTCATTTCATATCCTTCTCAATGACCTCGCAAAAAAAATTTTTTTTCACGTCCGATTTCGTCCCCCAAAACTAACCCCTTGGGTAAAAACTTAACATTCAACACTACACGGCTCTGGTTGGCTATCGATTCCTATATTTGAGCCAAATTTTAACTTTCTATGTCACATAGTTTCGGAAGAATTCGGGTGTGACAGACAAATAGATAGACGGACACTGAAGTGATCCCCATACGAAACACTAAAAATGGCGAACTTGTAATAATTTTATACTATCAGTAGGGATAATTCCGCATCAAGCTTGCTCAGAATAACTTTCCCAATGTGACATTTGTCAAATTCCGACAAGTACACTTCAAGAATAATTTTAAAGGGTTAAATAAAAATAAATAAAACACCTAAAAATCACATCAAAATGTACTTCACGACGTCTTTGTAAGTCGCGGCTCTCCAGTACGCCGCGGCGCGCATTTTGGTAACCAATGCAAAGGATTCTTTAACGAAAGAAAAATAATTATAGAAAATAAATATAATTATCTTACTTTAAATCTTAAAATAAACATAATACATAGTTTTTGTTATTTTAATTAATCATTTGTAAGATCTTGATATTTTTCTTCCGGTTCTTCCTCTTCAAAACCTTTTGCTTTTATATCTTGATCTTCACCGAATTGAATAACGTTGTCTATAGTTATAAGAACATCCCCTAAAAGGAAAAAAATGTATCTAAAGTTTGATAATTATTTTATATCCTCGTCTATCAGTGTCAAACTTGACGCCGAGTCCTAAATATGGAATATAATTGTAACCGGCAAAACATATCTTGAAGAGCGATATTATATTACTTTATCCCTTAGTAATTTCCTACGAAAATATACGCAAAATTATACTACACGTTAACGTTTCTGTTGTCGACATTTGATAGTCACAGTTATGTTTCTGGGACGTACGTCCTACTTTAAATAGAACTTCTATGAGTGCCTTAACTAACTGTTATGTTTTCAAATTAACTGGGATTAATTCTTACCTACATTTTCTTCATTTTTTAGATTCAATGGAATAAATCTGACGAGCGAATAGTCCTCTATAATTTTACCAATAGTTTCTGTTAATCTTTGTATTTTTCATTAAATGCGGACATTCCATTTAATTCTACATCACCTAAAAAAAAACAGAAATAGTCCATAAAATAAGGTCGACAACAGGACAATCTTGGAGAAGAAAAGTTTAAAAATTTACTTCTAACACAACAATAAAGATCTACCTCTTCAAATGGTGGCAGCATTATCTCAGCGGTATAATTCGATCTTGCATTGCACGATGGTGGGAGATTTAACGGACTACAAAGACTGACGATGAAGACTGTATCCTTCCCGCTCTACTCTCAGGTGGGACGCTTATGTCAAGTAGAATTTTAACAGATTGACGGAAACTGTTGATAGTATATTTTCGAGTAAGGTGTACGAGGTTTTTTTTAAGTTATCTACATAGTCATGAATATGACGTCATACAAAAATTGCTTGGTTATCAAATTAAACTCTGATCTAAGTACTTTGCCCGAGTTCCTGGCGTATTCTGGTTTTTAACGAGTTTTTTCTTTCGATAAATGTGTGAATGTCATTTGGAGCGTCGTGCAATGATTAAGAGGAAAATTATTTAAAAGTTATTCACGAAAGAACGTCCTAGGTGCACGGCAATGACGGCTCATCTTATATATGGGGCTAACACTAAATTCAGGGCATTAGGAACGAAAAAAGTTCGTTCTTGTCACACCAGAACAAAAACTGGAGATTAAAAAAATTTCTTAAGAACATTTAAGAGAATTATGAGAGTTATACATCCACCCTATAGCCCTGATTTCGCACCCTGAGACTTCTTTTTGTTCATCATCTGAAGAAAGACCTCAGGGACCGAAAATTTTGCTAAGTACCGACTTCTCCAAGGCGTTCGATAGAATAAATTACGTTATCCTTCTGTTCATGCTGAGGAGTGTGGGTGTTGGCGAAAAGATGCTCGATTGTGTGGGAAATTATTTGACGGAACGCTCACAGATTATTCACATCAACAATTACTTTTCTAACATGCATATTCCTTCTAAAGTTCCATAGGGTTCGCATCTAGGATCTCTCCTTTTTAATTTGTTTATTAATGATTTGGGCAGTCGATTTGACAACAGTGAGTTTGTCCTTCTTGCTGATGATTTGAAGTTGTATATGAAAGTGGCCTCTCCTGATGATTGCTATAAATTTCATTCTGACCTAGATCATCTTGTAGCCTTTAAGTGGCATTTTATCATTTTTCATAGATTGAGAATGGTACTGAAATATCAGTACTTGATTGGGGACACGCATGTCTTGCAAAACATTCTAAAGTTAAGCATCTGGGGCTTATTATATACTCTAGATAGACTTTTATACCTCACATTCAAAATTTAATCTCAAGATTCCTACAACTCCTAACTTTTATTAAGCTTTTATTATTCACGACATCAACAGTGTTATTGCGGTTGACCAGTTGTATTGCTCATCAATTATATCTCGTTATGAAGTACCTAATAGACCAAACTTTAAACCACTTAAATCTGACGTTCACATCAAAATTCTTAAAAATCTACAAAACTTAATAGATCATAAAGTGCTTTATAACATTCTTCTGTATACTTGCCCTTTTCTGTTAAATAAATTAGACATATATGCTCCTTCTCGAGATAATCGTCTTACGCACACTTTTTCTATATGAACCAACAGAACCAACTGTGGGAGTAATAATTTTGTAACAAAATTGTGTCAGCTTGCTAACGAACATCCTAGTCTTGATTTCTTTTCAGGAAAATTGATGTTTCACAGGCTTTTTATTACAATTTTGGATCTCTATCCTGCTTTATATAGTGTACTATTATTTCGTTACTGACTCGTTTTCATTGTCTTAGTTAGTTTTTACAAATCTATTGGTGTAAGTATTATGAGCTTGGCCTGTTAATAAATAAATAAATAAATAAATAAATAGAGTTGAAAGTATATGTGACGTCGTTTTTTGACGTGCAAAGGAAAAAAAATTGGAAAGAATGAAACATCTCGAGAAACGTTGAACGGTGTTTTGGTTGGTTGGTTATAGACGGGGTAGGCTATTGTGCTTGTTTGTGCTCTGCAGCCTCTAGGCTTATTGTGCTCTCCTCTCTTGGTTACGTGAGCGCTGTACGCGCGTTTTATTAGTTTCCTTCGAAGCCCCTCATGTGATAATTTATCGCCAAGCTGTTGACATCTGTTCTGAGTTAAAGCCGCACATTCATATAGGACGTGCATAGAGGTTTTTTCCTCTTCACCCTATAGTCTGCATGTCATGGGACCATTGTGGATACCCATTTTCTGTAAATATTTCCTCAGGTGATGGTGGCCGGCGATCAGTCCCACCACTGGCCCTTGCTAAACAAAGGACGTCGGTTGTTAAATTTTTGAGAGGCCGCCGCAGTGTTTTAGTATAGAGCTTAGTTATGTAGAAAAATGAGTTTTTTAAGATATGTGAGTTTTCCTTCATAGCTAGGCTATGATGATAAAAAAATAACCGGTCAAGTGCAAGTTGAACTTGCGCAATTAGTGTACCGTACGTTGATTGCTTTTCAAATAAAAAATTTTGTTACAGACGTATAAAATGATCAGTGACTTCACAAAACACACCCCAAATGAGTTTTCAACAAAGTTTGTTTCCAATCTTTACTGAAATCTGATGATCTTGAAATTTTTGTTCTTTTATATACGATAAATTATTAAAGGTAATGCACTTGTGATAATTTTCGTTCAATCTACACCCCGTGGAGATTATTCCAGGATTTTTTCAAAATTTTTTGATAAGTACTTTTTGAGATTACCTAGTAAAAATTTTTTTTTTTCACTTCCGATTTCACCCCCCCAAAACTAACCCCTTAAGTCAAAATTTAACTTTCAAAACTACATGGCTCTGATGAGGCCATCAATTCGTATATTACTACCAAATTTCAACTTTCTTTGATAAATAGTTTCGAAGAAAATCGGGTGTGACAGACGGACAGACACAGACGGACACGACAGACACCGAAGTGATCTTATAACTAAAAATTAATTTCAATTTAAATACTATATACCAACCTAAAATTGCATGTGAATCAGGCTCCAAAAATCTATCTAACCTTTTCCGTGCTGTTTTGCTCAGAAGATCCATTTTTGAAAGAATATTTACATGAGGTAGTTCCAAGTTTACCATAACACTTAGAGCAGCCATACTACCTAAAACATTGTAAATTTAATTTTGGATTAGACATAATAATTTTCCTAACAATCTACAACGATATTAGTCGATTTTAATATTTTTTTCTGTAAGAAAAGATGTGGTAGGTTTAACAACTGTTCATGGGTGCTCTCATATGTTATTCAATAATAGATCAGGTCATCTACCAACAATTCTGTTATTTATTTCCTCGCCGATGAATAAGCGAGCTTGCCAATGAGTACTTTTTTTACCTGATAAAAATTTTGCACCATCTGTCATAAACTGTACATCAACTAAAAACACCGAACAAACATTGAAATTCCAATCCTGTAATTGCTTAACAAGTTTTCTCATGGCTGTTAAATGGGTATAAAGTTCTATTTGTCCTGGACAATCAAATAATATGTAGTCTTCTTCACTGTCACCTAAATCAAAATAAGAAACTATACTTTTGCCAAACACGTATGCAAAGATTTAAAAACAACTGAGTCATGTTAAGCAGAGGGAGATGAAGGTGCTTTTTTTTATAATAATAGAAATTAGAAAGTTTAAGCCATACAATCTAACAGAGTTTATTACGCTGAAGTTAACACTAACTTAAACGATAACATTCTTTCTTTTTATTTTAACAGTTATCCATTGGACACGCATACAAATCATAGTCAGAATATCAGTAACTTACAAAGATTAAATTCAGCTTATTAAGGGTAAGGCTACTCCAGGTCCCAGGAAAAAAGGCTTAATTTGGGAATTTCTTTCAAGAGTATAATACCAGCAGTCCAACATATATTTGAAGCACTTTATTAAACAAATATTTAAGTGTAGAAAATTTTTTTGATTATCTTTTAATAAAAAAAACATGAAACATACGAGGCTGGTTTGAAAAGTCCGTGCAAAAATAAAAACTACTTATGTGTTTGGGGTAAACCTTTTTTATTTTTCGACATAGGCTTGTACACTTCGTCCAACGATGTTCTAGTTTGTTGATCCCTTCCGAATAATAGGATTTGTCCAAGTCTGCAAAATATCCATTAGTGTCTGCAATCACCTCCTCGTTTGAATAAAATCTTTGTCCCGCCAGCCATTTCTTCAAATTGAGGAACAAATAGTAGTCCGAGGGAGCCAAGTCTGGAGAATAGGGGGGATGTGAAACGAGTTGGAATCCTATTTCCATTAATTTTGCGACCACAACTGCTAAGGTGTGTGCTGGTGCGTTGTCGTGATGGAAAAGGACTTTCTTGTGGGCCAATCGCGGGCGTTTTTCTTGCAGCTCGGTTTTCAAACGGTCCAATAACGATGAATAATATTCACTTGTAATAGTTTTACCCCCTTTTCCAGATAGTCGATGAGGATTATCCCTTGCGAAAAGACAGTCGCCATAAACCTTTCCGGCCGAAGGAACGGTCTTCGCCTTTTTTGGTGCAGATTCCCCCTTGGTCCCATTGTTTAGATTGTTGTTTGGTCTCAGGAGTATAGTAATGTATCCATGTTTCATCCACAGTGACGAAACGACGCTTAAAGTCCTCCGGATTCTTCTGGAACAGCTGCAAACCATCCTTGCAACACTTCACACGATTCCGTTTTTGGTCAAGCGTGAGCAAACGCGGATAGCGGATAGCTTTCTCATGTCCAAATGTTTATGCAAAATATTATGTACCCGTTCAGTCGAGATGCCCACAGCACTAGCAATCTCACGCACCTTAACTCTTCTGTCATCCATCACCATATCATGGATTTGATCAATGATTTCTGGAGTCGTAACCTCCACAGGCCGTCCAGAACGTTCAGCGTCACTTGTGCCCATATGGCCAGTCCGAAAATTTTGAAACCACTTATAAACTGTTCTAATCGAAGGTGCAGAGTCACCATAATGTTTATCAAGCTTCTCTTTAGTCTCCTGAGGCGTTTTGCATTTCATAAAGTAATGTTTAATCACCACACGAAATTCTTTTTCGTCCATTTCTTGAAAATCACTCGACTTCCTTGATTCACACGAATGCCAAACACAAAGAAATAGACCAATATGGCTGAGACTTGGTGTGCGTTCATTCAAGAGATGCTACTAACTAAACATGACCTCGATACGCGCCGGTGGTGCCATCTCTTAATTATTCTCGGACTTTGCACGAACTTTTCAAACCAGCCTCGTACTCAGGGTTATCCCAACACTATGTGCTACCGTGATAGAATAATCAATTCTGGTGCAGAATGTGTGAATCTTTTTGCTGACTTTTTTGGGGAAGTTTATTGTGGCAGTCAGGCTACTATTCCTGGCTATTATAGTGACATGGTTGAATGCACTAATTTAAATGTTAACTCAATATTTGTGAGTCAGTTTGTCTGAGGTCTATGAGGGGATAGATAATCTTAAAAATACATTTTCAGTTGGCCCAGATGGAATACCTGCGGGAGTATTGAAGGCTTGCATATGCTCTAAAATTAATTTTTAATTTATCCCTGTGCCCAAGTACATTCCCTATGTACTGGAAAAACTCATTTGTTACCCCTATTCATAAGTCCGGTGATAGGGGTGATACATCTAACTACAGGGGCGTGTGCATTCAATCCGCAATACCCAAATTGTTCGACAGTCTAGTTTCGGGATTTTTGTCATGGAGCTGTAATAACATAATAATTGACAAGCAGCATGGTTTTAAACCTGGTCGGTCAACTGTCACAAACCTGCTTGCATATCATGATTGTCTGTTGAGCGCCTTTGGGAACCGCCAGTGTGTTGATAGTGTATATACTGACTTTTCGAAGGCGTTCGACAGAGTTAATCATACGCTCTTGTTAGGCAAGTTGCGGAAAATAGAACTAAGTAGTGAAGTCCTTGGGTGGATTGGCAGTTTTCTGGAGGGTCGTACACAGTATGTCTGTATTAATAATTGTATTTCTAAAGAAATAAAAGTTCTTTCCGGTGTGCCTCAGGGGTCTCACTGTGGTCCTTTACTGTTTCTACTTTTCGTTAATGACATCAGTAAGTTTTGGTAGAGCAAGACGGA
Source organism: Pachyrhynchus sulphureomaculatus (assembly GCA_019049505.1). Taxonomy (NCBI): domain Eukaryota; kingdom Metazoa; phylum Arthropoda; class Insecta; order Coleoptera; family Curculionidae; genus Pachyrhynchus; species Pachyrhynchus sulphureomaculatus. The sequence continues at coordinate 129,740 of CM032448.1, forward strand.
ACTTTACTTTTGAGTATAACATTAATGGCAGCAAGCTGAGGCATGTTAGTGAAATTAATGATCTGGGAGTTCTTAATGACCAGAAACTTACTCTCAATAGGCACATTTGGTCAATTGTTCAAAAGGTTATAAAAATCTGGGGTTCATCATGAGATATTGTAGGGACTTTTTCTGCTCTACATTTAAACTGTTGTATTATTCAATTATTAGAAGACTTAGATATATTGCATCATCAAATAGCATACAACTTTTCTATTTTGCTTATGTTCAATCCCAATTAAACTATGGGATTTCTTTCTGGGGATCTTCAAGATTTTCTAGGGATATCTCTAGGGCACAAAAGAGAATTGTGAGATGCATGCGTCATTTACATCCTCTAACGTCATGTCGACCATACTTTATTGAAATGGGGTTACTTACTGTTCCAGATCTCTACTTCATGGCTTTGGTCACCTTTGTTAAGAAGAATCCATCATTTTTCTTGACAAATAGGGATGAATATGCTCCATATATGGCAATCACGACTAGAGGTAGAAACAAATTACGAGCGCCCTACCATGCTACTTCTTTCTTTGAAAAAGGGCCATATTTTAAATGCATAAAGGCATATCGGCTTTTCCCATTGGAGATCAGGAACATTGAGGGGGTTGAGAGATTCAAAAGGGAAGCAAAAAGGTTTGCTCTCTCAAAATGTTTCTATTCTTTTATTCTTGATCAATAATTTTTAGTTATCAATAGTTGTAGGATTTTGTCCTTTGTACGGTGTCTTATATTTTATTGGCTATATGCATATATCGGTCACCGTAAATCCGCCGTTAGGTTCTTCCGACCATAAACTGCTTTCGACATCGAGTATCCTGCCAATCAGTAACAGAGAGGCGCCTAGGCCGCGCAAGATTTGGCACTACAATCTGCTAAATGGGAAGATCTCATGGAATACTTTCGAACTTTCCCTTGGATGGACATTTGTTTTCGATCCGATAACCCATCTGACTGCGCCAGGGAGGTCTCCGATGTTATTTTTGGCTGGTATGGAAGCTTACATCCCTTTTTCGAAGAAATGCTCCTCCAAGGCCTTGGTTCGACCGAAAATGCAAAGAAGCTGTTGCTTCTAAACATATTGCCTACCGACGATGGCGTGAAAATTCTAACACCGTAAATCGTAACATCTTTGTTCATGCCCGGAACAGATGCAAGGGAATTATCGACGAAACCAAGGAGGCACACAATCAACGAATTAGAAACAAACTTCTCGCTTGTCCCAACAATTCCAGGTCCTTTTGGGTAGTCGCAAAGGCAGTTAGTCAAAATTTTACCAAATCCACCATACCACCACTCTCACGGCCAGATAATTCCATTGCAACCACACCTGTTGAGAGAGCGAACTTGTTGGCTGAACTCTTTGCTTCACATTCTACTGTCGATTTCCAAGGAAAAACACCACCTACTATTCCCATATTGCACTCAAGGATGCCCGATGTTGTCTTCAGACAGCGCATCATAAAGCGTATTTTAATGAAGCTAGATACCAAGAAGGCTTCTGGCGCTGACGGAATACCTGCCATAGTTCTCAAAAACTGTGAAAGGGAACTAACACCAGTTTTCTGTAGACTTTTTAACCTATCCTACAGAAAGGGAATATTTCCGTCCTGCTGGAAATGTGCCACGGTTCAGCCGATACCTAAAAAAAGTAAGAAGACCTTGCCAAATAACTACCGACCAGTTGCACTGCTTTCAATAATATCGAAAGTCATGGAAAAGGTTATCAATGAGCATCTTCTAAAATATCTTGAACGATTCAATATTATTAGCGATCACCAATATGGTTTTTGTAAACATAGATCAACAGGAGATCTTCTGACTTATGTAACACATGTTTGGAACAACGCAATTGAACACTTTGGAGAATCTCGAACGGTTGCTCTTGACATATCCGAAGTATTCGACCGTGTTTGGCACGATGGACTGTTGGCTAAGTTACGCTCTTATGGTATGTCTGAAAGGTTCTGTTTGTGGTTCTCATGTTTCCTCAGAGAGCGTTCTTTACGAGTGGCGGTCGACGGATTTCTTTCTAACACCCTCACTATCAACGCCGGTGTGCCCCAGGGCTCCATACTGTCTCCAGCTCTCTTTTTCATTTACATTAACGATCTGCTGGAAAAGACCGGGAATCCAATCTATAGCTTTGCAGATGACAGTACGCTTGTCTCTTCATTCACCTTGAACGCTCGGACATCGGCTGCTCAGGCGAATATCCGCAGACAGCAGGAGGTCGTTCAACTTAACAAAGACCTGGAAGAAATTCTATCTTGGGGTGACAGTAACCAAGTGGAATTTAACGCTACAAAAACCCAAGCGGGGCAGTTTTTTCTAAAAAAGTTAACGTTGCTGAACCCGACATAGTTATGTCGCGGCACTCCATTCCCCTAGCATCGTCGCTCAATTTGTTGGGCGTTAGTTTGGGAGCAAATATGTCTTGGCATGAACATGTTGCAGGCATAGCAAGGAGAGCTTCTCAAAAGTTGGGAATATTATTTAGAACCAGAAAGCTTTACACCCCACAGCAACTGTTAATTCTTTACAAAGCCCAAATTCGACCAACTATGGAATACTGCTCCCACGTTTGGGGCTCCGCTCCCAAACATACACTGCATTTGTTGGATTCTGTTCAGAGAAGAGCGGTCCGTCTGATTGGGGACCCGGAATTGACCGGCGGCCTTGATTCGCTGGAACATGGAAGAACGGTTGGCGACTTGAGTCTGTTCTACAAGTATTTTCATGGAAGGTGTTCGAAGGATGTAGCCCGCTTAATTCCTCCCAAAGCGGTGCATGTTAGAAATACACGTCGCGCTGGTGCTTCGCATCCGTATGAGGTTCAGCTTGTTACTCCGCGTACAACGCTTTTCAAGCAATCTTTTATATGGAGAACGTCATACCTTTGGAATAATTTGCCCAGCGCTGTGTTTCCCACCGAGTACAATTTACAGCGATTCAAGAGCAACGTGAATCGCTTTTTCCGCACTCGTGCCGCTCCTGGAGCGCTTTAGGGACTTCCCTGCAGCACGTGAGCTAGACCCATAAAAAAAAAAAAAAAAAAAAAAAAAAAAATTCGACTTTTTTTTTGATGTTGCTTTTTTACGTTATGTAATCTTGATGGCAATAAAGGAGTAAATAAATAAATAAATATATATAGAAGCGATTGAGGCGGTGCAGCGCCGGTTTCTGCAGACTTGTGCTTTTAAATTGGCCATACCCCCAGATGGTTACAATATAGACCACCACAACCTTCGAGACATTTTGGGTATTTCGACCCTGGAGACTAGAAGACTCCATTGTGATCTACTTCTAGCTTTTAAGTTAATAAATGGGCTGGTTGATTGTCCCTATCTCTTGGACAAGTTAACATTTAATGTTTCTTGTCGCACTAGAGCAGAGACCTGTTTGGTATTCCTTTTCATGTGACTAATTATGGCTATTATGGACCCATGTTCAGAATAATGAGGCATATCAATCAATTCGATCTCAGGACTCATGGCTCCATTGATTGTTAAAAAGTTGTGATATCTGCTTGCGGTGAAACTAGTTTTAATGATCTTGTGATGTTGGATTCTGTGTATGTTTATGATTTTTATTATGTTTAGTTGTTTTAATTATGTTTATAATTGTGTAAATTAGCGCAACGCCGTTAATAAATAAATAAATAAATAAATTAACAATAACATCAAGTATTAAATATTGTTATTACGAGCATTGATATTATTATATTTATACCAAGCTAATAAGTATTATAAAATTTACTTAATAAAAAGTTAGAAGTATTATTACGTGTTATTTTTGATGACTTACAAACCAGTAAAACAATGGTCGGTTACAACACGGTAATCCTTCATAAACGACGTGTTTAAGATTTTTGTGGGGCTATGTAACAATTTTTTTCTTATTCTTAAGGTTTCAAAGTAACATATTAACCCAAAAAAGTTTTTTGATTTTTTGAAAATTCTGGAGTACCTTACCCCCTTAAGCGGGAGTTAACACTAATCTAAACTAAATTTTCTTTCTCTTTATTTTAACATTTATCCATTGGTCACAAGTCATCATGAGAAATTTAAACTATGTTTAATCAATCCATTGCAACAAAGAGGTGAAAGTAATTAAAGCATAATCTTTGATGTGGTTTCAATTTTAGCTTCTTTTACTAATCTGTGGAAAATAACAAGAAATCATTGTAGTAGTCTTACCTATTCTATCATGTAACCAATCTGAATTTTCTAAAAGATACTCAATGCAGAAAACCAATCCTCCTGAAAAAAGTGATACCGTATTATTATTATTATTTACATTAACCTTAGCAACTCTGACTTTGTGACCAGTTTTATTCTTAATTCTGTACCGCAGAGATAAAGTGTTGTCACTGCACATGTGTAATTTTAGAGGAATGAATTTTCAAAATTATTTTTACACTACTTTTTTCTTATATGATGTAAACCAAAGGACAATGATAACCCGAAAACACAAATTCTGTAGTTACGACACTTTAACTCTGAGGTACAGAATTACATTCATTGGTCTGTACTAAAAATTGTTGCAAATTTTTTTGACCAGTTTATATTTTCAATTTTTGCAAACTTTTTTCAAACATTTATCTTAACTTAAATAACAAAAACCAGACTAGTCTTATTCTGCAAAAATTTCTATTATTGACTAAGCAAATTTTCTTTTAATTACTCAAATATTAAAAATTATAATTGAATTGCCAACAAAAAAATTTTGTAATTATAAAAAATGTGTTTATTTCTAATCTAATAAAGAAATGTCATGAAAATTCTTATCAGATGTCAATACCAATTCCACCAACCTAAAAAACAACTATTAGAACTGAAGCAATAGCCCAAATAGTTTTTAAAAAATAAATTCCCTTAATATTTGAACATAATAGTAAACCAACTTGCCATTAGGGCCAAAGTGAAGTTCTTCATCTTCCATAGTATCTTGAACCTGTATTAATTCTCTTATATCCACTAAGGGTGTATAATCAAAATGTTCGGCAGCTGGATCTAAATTTACCACCTCAATGTTTCTTTTTGCATCTATCCCGTATTGAGCTATGGCACTGCAGTAAGTTGACTAAAAATATACAATACACTTATAATGATTATATCACTAAGCTAATTATCTTTTATATTATATTTTATTTATTAATTATGTTTTTTATTTTATGTGAAAATATAACTCTCTGGTCTGTTTATTAAGTGCTGAGTTTCCGCACAATTACTATTAACAATAGAAAGTGGTATTTATACTTCTCACACAGAATGTTACAAGGCATTCTAAACATCTATTCAAGTTCTATGATATATAAGAGTTTTGATATGAAGATTTGATTCTATTTGAGAGTAAGTCAGTTCTGGTCTACTAAGTTTAGATGCTGTTTCACACAGATCACTCCATTGGGCCACTAAGTGGTGACTACTGTAGCAGCTGGAAAGCTTTCAACAGGCAACCATGTCAAAAGTGGTTCTTGTGAAAGCACACTAAGTTATAAAGGGTAATCTTAAAGCTATAGTAAGCCATAAATCTTTGACTTTAGAAAGTTCCACAAGAATAATTTTCTCAATTAAGTAATGATATTCCATCACCTTTAGATATAGAAAGAACCACAGAAACACACTCCGTAATACTGTCGTTACACTGAGATTTCAAGTGAGACTGAAGTTTATAGGGATCATCAAAGAGGAATATTTTCATATATAACTTTACATTATCCACGAAAAGGAAAAACTAACTACAGTCAAAATTGGTGTAGATATAGAATCACAGAGATATTCATATAAACTAAAACTCGTGGGTAAAAATAAAACATTATAGATGTATCTAAATAACATAAAGTAAAAGAAAGGAAATATTCAAAAATAGTAGTATAGTTACGTAAATTTTAACTATTTTACCTTTCCGCTTCCTGCCGGCCCCACCACTAATTGTGCATACCTCATTTGGCTATTTTTATTAATTAATAAAACAAGAAATTAACAGATACTACGTAAAAAATTGAAATTTTACAAAAGAACCCCAAAAACGACAACAAAAAGATAGTGAGGTTAGAACATAGAGTAGTCCAAATAATTCGGTAGGCGCTATCAGTTCAAAAGCGAATTTACCAAAATCCCCAATGGAACATGTATGATTTTTTTATGACATTAGTGACATAATCCCTAACCCTACATTTTGCTTCGATGCTAGGTGTTTCGAGTGCATCACGAAATTTTGAGCTAAAATGGAGATTTTCTATTTTTCGGACTGAACTACAACGATTTTCTAGTGAGAAGCGTACCAAAAATATATTAATACTTTAAAAATGCATAAGAGATCTCAGCTACAAACTTCCAACTATTTTAAAAATGAGGTAAGCGCAGCTTTTTTTTTTTCCTTCGATTTTTTAAATTAATTTCCGATTGATTGAAAATTATGGTGAAATTCTATATATAGGGATTCGCAGGTGAGGTTTCAATTAGAGGATCTTTAAATAGCGTTCTGTCGCCCTTGGAAGTCACAACTTGATTAATGTCAATTTTAATTGAGAGTTATTAATTTGTAAATTGTTTTTATAGGCAACAAACAATGTGTGCTTATTACCTAATATGTTTAAATTATAGTGATTTACTTTTAGTTTTGTTTTGTAATTTGAGTGTAGGTTACTTAATATGAACATATGGTGGTTTTAATTATTGAATTTTGTTATTTATTTTCATGGTAAATATTTTCATTTTTAACTTCTTAAAAGGTTATAAGTTTAAAGGTTATAAGTTTACATTACATTTAAAACAGATTGGCTATTAACAAATTAGTAGGAATAGTTGTGTAGACCTTAGTCTTATAACTCTTTGATATCTAATATACATGCCCTCTGTAGAATTTACGACATAATGTGAACAGTTTCATTATCAGTTATTCAAAACTCTGATGCCAAAGTAATGTTTTAATTAGTTTTATATTCAACTTCCAGTCTGACTTACCAGGTGTACAAGTATGAAAATGCGGATTTTTTTTCTAAAAAAACATGTTAAATTCGGAAGAATGATATAAAGTGCTTTATTCAAAGTATGCTCCATCACTTGTTATACATTTTTCCCCATCTTTCGGACAATTTGTGAATACCACGCCAGTAAATATCTTTCCCTTTTGCTGCGAACCATTCATCGAACCATTTTTTCACATCTTTGTATGAACCAAAAGCGCTGCTCAGCAAGTACGTGATCCCACTGATGCAAGCAAGTTCTAATTGAAAGGAGTCAAGTTTGATGAGTAAACCGCATGGGGTAGAACTTCCCAGCTGAGTCCTTCCGACACGTCGCGAACTGGTTTTGCCGTATGTGATGGAGCATTGTCATGAAGACAAATGACTTTGTGTTGCCTCTTTCGGTATTCTGGCCTTTTTTCAAGCAGCGAACGGTTCAAATCGGTCAATTGTTGTTGGTAACGTTTAGTATTAACCGTTTCCCCCAGGTTTTAACAGCTCATAATAGACCACGCCCCTCTGGTCCCACCAAACACAGGGCATCATCTTTCTGCCAAAGCAGTTGTAAAATGTAACTCTTGTAAAATATATAAGAGATGCTTTTGAAAAAAGAAATAAATTTATAGGGTTTTTTTTGCAGATTTAACTGCAGCTTTCGACTGCGTAAACCATAAATTTCTGGTAGACAAAGCATATTTCTATGGAATTAGGGGTGTGGCTTTTAAGCTCTTGCAGTCATTTCTTGAGGGGAGATATCAAGTTGTCTGCTGTAATGGTAACAGCATGAGTGCTTGCAGAGATCGGTGTACCTCAGGGGTCTGTGCTGGATCCCCTACTCTTCCTCCTTTTACGTGAACGATCTTCCACAGGCATTTGAAATTTTTTTGGAAAAAATATCCATAATATCGAGAGCATTATTTATGTGGATGATGCAACATTTGGAGTGTCTTTCAAGGGAGGTGAGGATCTGGCTCAGTTGCTTGAGGTAATGACGGATCAAGCTAAACTATGGTTCCTCTCAAATCAACTAGTTTTAAAATGACACAAAGACCGAGTCCATAATATTTGAAGCAAAAACTATTAGCACTGATGTAAAAAACAAAATAAAATTCCTAGGGTTACTCTAGACACCAACCTTTTTATATACCGATCATGTAAATAATATATGCAACAAACTAAACAAAGCAATATAATAAACAAAGCAGCTGCACTTACAACTTACCACTCTCTTTTTGATTCAATATTGCGTTATGGAATCCTAGTATGGAGTTCTGCAGCAAGCACTCACCTTGAAAAAGTTTTTAGAGTGCAAAAATCTGCTATAAGATGCATTGCAAACTTAAAACAGGATGAGTTCAGTCGACCTTATTTTAAGTCACTAAAAATAATGACTCTATATGGTTTGATTATTTACCAAAAAACTCATATATGCCAGAAAGAATGTTGCTAGGTATTGTACATTATCGCATATTCATGCACATGGTACCAGGAGTCGAGACAATCTGCTCTTGCCCATAACTAGATTGGCCAGAACAAACATGGAGGAGATTAAATTATTTAATGCTTTGCCTCGAGAGATGAGATTGCAACAGCTCAGTTGATTTAAAAGTAGCTTAAAAAAAATTATAATCAATGCCGCTATCTATAATTTCAGTGAATTTTATACACTAACTAGGAATAGAGAGAATTTTAAGCACTACATTTAACTATAGATATAGACCAAAACCTTTTAAGTTGTGTGATATGTGTGGAGTTTCTATTTGTTTGTATTGATCCTTAACATTTAGATGTACAGTATTTTGTGATCTACACTTTTAGTTTTTAAATCTTTTGACGTGTCTGTTAATACTATGTATTCTTCTTCTTTATGATCAATAAATTATTATTATTATAAAGCGATTCGGTCTTGTGGTCGTTGTGGATGGTGTGCCTGGGTCTACCCATGATTTTTTGCACTTGGGATTCTCAAAATAAAGCCACTTTTCATCCCCTGTAACTATACGATGCAAAAACGACTTCCTTTTGTACCGAGCAAGCAAAATGTCACACGTGTTTTTGCGCTTTTCCAGTTGCCTGTCGTTCAACTCATGTGGTACTCATCTACCGGCTTCTGAATCTTTCCCATCTCTCCTAGCCGATTGGAAACAGCTTGTTGACTAATGTTGTGAATCATCTTCATCCAACAATGCTTGCAATTCCACATCTTCGTATTTTTTTTGGCGGTTTTCCACGTTCCTTGTCTGCAACATCGAAGTCACCACTTTTGAAACGCCGAAACCATCGTTCACACGTATCTTGCGATGGAGCATGTTCACCATAAGCTTCTCGAAGTAATCGGTATGATTCAACAGCAGTTTTCTTCAAATGAAAACAAAAAATTAATGCTGTCCGCGAATGCTCTTTGTTCGGCATAAATTTCGACATATTGAACACAACACAACACTATGCATACACTTTTCCCAATTTATCACTCATGCGCGTCCGACACTTGTTGATAACACAACAAAGTGGTGCAGTGTCAAATCAGCACAAACTGCATTGGTGCACCATCTGTTGTCTGAAATCCGCATTTCATACTTGTACACCTGGTAAATCACCTGGTAACTTGGTTTCATGACAGTGGTGTAGTGTTGAATGCTTCCAAGGGCCATTCTATTGTTTTTCGTAGATCGTATAGATAGTATTGGATACTGTTCTTGTACAACTTTCTGAAATGATTTAGGGCTTATTACAGACTCAAGATTCTCTTTTGTACCTCACATCCCAAACTAATCTTAAATTCTCTGCAGCTTTTAGGCATTATAGTGTCTCACCACTTTGACAGTATCAGCTTAATCAAACTGTTATATTGCTCATTAATCAGACTCGTATATAATATACTTGTTATGTCTAGAACCCTTGCTATAACATACATATCCAAAACATTGAAAGAGACCAACGTAAATTTTCGAAGTGTATTGCTTTTAACCCCTAATAGACCAGATCTGACCATTTGCAAATAGAATCTGACCTCTGTATTAAAACTTTTGCAGATTACAGAAATTTTATTGAATACTTATTAACATTAATGGTGAATATAAATACCCTTTCTATTAAATAAAATAGGTTTATATGTGCCTCTTGAATCACTCTTTTTAAACACACTTTTCCTTTAGCAGCTTACATAATCAACTGTGGGCGTAATAATTTTATAACCGGGTCATATTGACCAGATTGACATCGTCTATACGGATTTTTCGCAAAGCCTTCGATCGGCTTGATCATTACTTACTGTTGGTTAAGGTCAGGTCTCATTTCGGGCTCTCAAATGGCCTGATTGATCTTTTAAATTCATACCTCCTGGATCGTAGGTTCTTTGTAGAAATCAATGGGTTTAGATCGCCTCTCCATATTCCCACTTCAGATGTTCCCCTGGGTTCCAATCTGGGACCTCTTCTTTTCAATATGTTTGTTGACGACTTGCTGAGTGAAATAGGTTGCTGGAAGCTTGCTTATGCCGATGACCTTAAGATTTTTAAATGCACAGACTCATTTTCTGATTGCCACGAATTACAGAGTAGCATTAATGCTCTCACCAACTGGTGCTCGAGTAACAGGCTCACCTTAAACGTTTCCAAATGCAATGTCGTCCGATATCTCTATCGTAACAACCCTATATTTTTCAATTATTCTGTAGGTGATACTGTTCTACAGAATCTTCGTTCAGTTAGAGATTTGGGTATCATCTTTGACGAGAAATTCTCTTTTGCTGACCATATTGAACAAATGGCTGCTGGTGCATCAAGGATGCTGGGTTTCCTGATTAGAAATTGTAGAGACTTTACTAACATATCTGCAATCAAGCTTCTCTATTATTCCTTTGTTAGGTTTAAGTTTGACTATGCTTCTATTGTTTGGTATCCAACATAGAATTGCAATAACAACTCAATCGAATCGATACAGAGGCGCTTCATTAAATATATTATTTTCAAGGGGGATGGTGCCTATCCGGACTGTGGTGTTGATAACGGACTAGTCTTGTCAAGGTTTAATGAGTTGCCTCTTGCAAAGAGAAGGGACATTCACTCCGTCAAAATCTTATATAAGCTGTTAAATCACCATATCGATTGCCCTTTCCTATTAAGCAATATATCTTTCCATGTACCACGCCTAGGGGCAAGGCACTCACCTATTTTTAGCCTCGGCCTGGCTAGGTCAAATATACAGCCTTGGCCAAAAATATTAGGCACCCTACAATTTACTTCATTTCTTGTGTTTCAAGGTAAAAAATTAAATTCGTATGTTTTGTAAAATCATATATTGAGATAAAATTATGAAATAAATTAATATTTGGTGTGTCCACCCTTAGCTTTAATTACAGCAGCAACTCTTTGGGGCATGCTGCGTACAAGCCTAGTACATTCAGTTGTACTTATAGCATCCCACTCATTCATCAAGCTGCTTTTGATGTTATGCTATGCTCCTGTATCTTGTGCTTCAGATTACCCCAAAGATGCTCGATAGGGTTTAGATCTGGAGACTGCGCCGGCCAATCCAACAAGACAATGTTATTGTCTCTAAACCAGTGCATCATAGCCGCTGATTTATGACAAGGTGCATTATCTTGCTGAAATTTGATGTCGTCTAAATTAGTGTCGCCAAAAATGCGCGTTAGCGAAGGCATCAGTACAGTTTCTAGTACATTTATGTACTTTGGGCTGTTTATGCGACCTTCACAAACGAACATTTCGCCGACACCTTTAGCAGCCATGCAGCCCCAGATCATAATGCTGCCTCCTCCGCGTTTTACAGTAGGTTCCACGCAATCTGGATGGTATCCCTCGTCAATACGCCGCCTCACGAATGTCACACCTGACGTTCCGAATAGTAAGAATAGAAAAAAAATACTCAATTAAAAAATTTGTTATTATTTTGACTAAAACGGATTAAATCAAGAGTAATTGTATGTAGTTATTTGTTAAAATAAATTATATAAAAACGTACCTCAAAGTTGGATTCGTCGGACCATACAACATTAGACCAATTCTCTTCGCTAAAATGTTGGTACTTCAGAGCCCACGCTAAGCGTTTCTTCCTATTGGTCTTTGAAAACCTTCTTTCTAGCTTTGCACCCTCTTAATCCAGCTTCTGTCAGTCTTCTCCTTGCCGTTCGAGAACTAATCGGCATCCCAATCAACTAATCGGCATCCCAATCTCTTCTGACAGAGTTGTAGCGAGCTTAGATGATGTTTTTTTTCGATTTTTAATAGACTCGCGGATGAGTTTTCTGTCCTGTCGCTCATTAGTCTTACGTTTTCTGCCCGTTCTCATTTTGTTGGCATGGGAGCCAGTCTCCACAAACCTTTTAATAGCACATTGCACTGCGCACCGAGAACATTTCACTAACTTGGCTATTTCTACTTGGGACTTGCCTTGTTCATGTAGGGTTTGAATTTTAATTCGTTTTTCGATACCAAGCTCACTTTTCTTAGGCATTTCTCAAATATAAGAATGTCCAGTTCACAAATAAAACACGCACGGAAGCTTCTTGACACTACAAGTAGAAAGAGACTGATAAAACATTAAAAATATTTTTCAAAAAACCTCATTATCGCAATTTTGTGGGCCAGGTGTTTTATGGACCTGTAAAAGAGATTGTCTATTGTTTAAGTTAGCTTTTGACAGCGCCGCCTATAGTATTGTTAAAACAGTTAGTCTTTTTTTTTGTAATATTTTATGAGTTTACCGTGTTTATTAGAGGTGCTTATACTTTTGGCCAAGGCTGTATTTTTCCACAGCCCTATTTATTTAATGTGCAAGAACGGCAATGTTATTGGAAAATCGGGTGATTTCTATTCCAGTAGGCTATCGGTACTTATTGGTTCTCTGCTCAGTGTTTAGATGTTATTTCAAATTTGTAGTTTTTTATTATTACTATTTTCATTTTTTTTTTTTACTTTGGAGATTGTTCTGTTAAATGTTCTTACTTGTACGAGTATACTCTGATTATTATTTGAATTGTATCATCTTCTTTTATATATCGCTCATTAATATAAATGTTATTCCTGTAATCGCCTGTTGGAATTGAATGTATAAATAAATAAGCTTGCCCCGCTTGAGTAAAATGTTTAGCCATTGCACCTAATGCAACAAAGTTAATTTAATTACATCTTATCAGCCAAAGGCTATATTTAGGCTTACTCATAATTTATTTATATAATGTTTTATTTGGGAGGGTCTTATGACGAAAATATGACGTTTTAATGATTAATTGAATAATTAATTCAGTAATAATGTTTCAAGGTAGTACTAAAATTTTTTTTGGTTAAGATTTATTAAATTAAAAGCAATTTTATTTAATTTTTATTAACTTTGCACAATTTGACGCTACAAATCTGCTAAATAGCTCAGTTGCCAGACCAGAATAAAAGGGTGAACATGACAATAATTTCGAAGTTAAAAATTATTATTGTACTGGGTAGTATTTTTGGAGTAGAAGAGGAAAAAATTGTCCTACACGCTAGCGAGTCTGGAAAATATCGGCAAAACGCCGGAAAAATAATAAAAAAAAGCGTTTTCTTGAAATATCTCTTAAACGATTTCGAATTCCAAAAATGGGCATAAAAACAAAGTTGTAGAGCACACACAGTTTTCTACAAAAAAAGTAGTGTGAAATTTTTTGGTAACATTAATATTAGATCAGTTAATTACAAGACAAAGTTGGTTCTCAAAATTTCTAGCAAGTTAAAGTCCGTCGAAGGCGTGATTTTCACGCCTTCGACGAGTGATACAAACTTTACCATTCATAAAATTAGTGAGGATGGTATAGTAAGTAATTTTAAATATATATCGATGAAATTAATAAATAATTAAAAATAATTATTATTTAAAAAATGACTTACAATTTTTACAACACTGATCTGTGCACGAAAAACGCAGCAACCGAAACCACCGACCGGCGTCAAACAAGAAATTCTGTGAATAATTTAAACTATATATATATATATATATATATATATATATATATATATATATATATATATATATAAAACAGTAGAATCTCGATTACCCGAAATAATATGGGCCAATTAGTTTACTTATTTTATGTATATGTACGGAAAATCGAAAATAAAACAGTTTCATTCTTAACTTTAATGTCTTAAAAATGAGGTAATTTTTATCTGCACTCGTTTTGCGTTAGTTCTGTTTTTGGCTGCAATGTCTCGCCAACGTTTGATAAGCAAAACGTCCGCGGCGGTTGCACTTTCTTGTTGTTCTAGATAAGTTAACGCTTTTTCTAGGGCCTCTAATCCTTCTGAATGTGACATTTTTGCTGGAATATTGTCAGTGGCTTCTACTTCGTTATCATCATCGTCATCACTGTCTATTTTATTAGCATTTTTGCATACACTTTTAATTAATTCTTGGTCAGTCATTTCATCTTCCACACTATCACTGTTTAAACCATTTACTAACATCGGTTTCCGTAACATTTTCACAGCCTGATGTTCTTGTAATAATTTGATGTAAACTTTCATTATCTTCTGTTTCTGCCTCTGAGTAATGTCTTTCCTCTTTGGAATCAATTTTGACCAAGATTTTTCCAGAGTACTACTCGTTACTTGATTCCAGGCTGAAGCTATCCAATATATAACATTTTTCAAATTTATGTTTTTTAGACAATCGGTAAGATTGCCACCTTCATCTACTTCTAAAATATGCTCCAATAACAAACGCCTGTAATTGCGTTTTAAATTTTCCAGTACACCCTGATCCATAGGCTGACTGAGAGAAGTTACAGCAGGAAGCAAAAACATTGCTTTTATTTTCCCACTTTTAAGTTGCTCCGCACTTGGGTGAGTGGGGGGCGTTATCTAGTAACAGAATACATTTTCTAAGATATCCATGTTCTTTTAAAAAAATAATAACCGGTCAAGTGCAAGTTGAATTTGCGCAATTAGTGTTCCGTACGTTGATTGCTTTTCAAATAAAAAATTCAGTGACTTCACAAAACACACCCCAAATGGGTTTTCAACACAGTTTGTTTCCAATCTTTACTGAAATCTGATGACCTTGAAATTTTTGTTTTTTTATATACCAGATAAATTATTAAAGGTAATGCACTCGTGATAATTTTCGTTCAATCTACACCCCGTGGAGAATATTCCAGACTTTTTTCAAAATTTTTTGATAAGTACTTTTCGAGATAAGGCGGGTGGACAGCGATTTTTCGCGATATTTTTAAAATAATACAAAGAAAAGTGCGCGCAAGTATTACATTATATATATATATATATATATATATATATATATATATATATATATATATACGAGGCTGGTTTGAAAAGTCCGTGCAAAAATAAAAACTACTTATGTGTTTGGGGTAAACCTTTTTTATTTTTCGACATAGTCTCCTTTTAGGCTTATACACTTCGTCCAACGATGTTCTAGTTTGTTGATCCCTTCCGAATAATAGGATTTGTCCAAGTCTGCAAAATATCCATTAGTGTCTGCAATCACCTCCTCGTTTGAATACAGTCTTTGTCCCGCCAGCCATTTCTTCAAATTGGGGAACAAATAGTAGTCCGAGGGAGCCAAGTCTGGAGAATAGGGGGGATGTGAAACGAGTTGGAATCCTATTTCCATTAATTTTGCGTCCACAACTGCTGAGGTGTGTGCTGGTGCGTTGTCGTGATGGAAAAGGACTTTCTTGTGGGCCAATCGCGGGCGTTTTTCTTGCAGCTCGGTTTTCAAACGGTCCAATAACGATGAATAATATTCACCTGTAATAGTTTTACTCTTTTCCAGATAGTCGATGAGGATTATCCCTTGCGAATCCCAAAAGACAGTCGCCATAACCTTTCCGGCCGAAGGAACGGTCTTCGCCTTTTTTGGTGCAGATTCCCCCTTGGTAACCCATTGTTTAGATTGTTGTTTGGTCTCAGGAGTATAGTATTGTATCCATGTTTCATCCACAGTGACGAAACGACGCTTAAAGTCCTCCGGATTCTTCTGGAACAGCTGTAAACCATCCTTGCAACACTTCACACGATTCCGTTTTTGGTCAAGCGTGAGGAATCGCGGCACCCATCTTGCGGATAGCTTTCTCATGTCCAAATGTTTATGCAAAATATTATGTACCCGTTCAGTCGAGATGCCCACAGCACTAGCAATCTCACGCACCTTAACTCTTCTGTCATCCATCACCATATCATGGATTTGATCAATGATTTCTGGAGTCGTAACCTCCACAGGCCGTCCAGAACGTTCAGCGTCACTTGTGCCCATATGGCCAGTCCGAAAATTTTGAAACCACTTATAAACTGTACGAATCGAAGGTGCAGAGTCACCATAATGTTTATCAAGCTTCTCTTTAGTCTCCTGAGGTGTTTTGCCTTTCATAAAGTAATGTTTAATCACCACATGAAATTCTTTTTCGTCCATTTCTTGAAAATCACTCGACTTCCTTGATTCACACGAATGCCAAACACAAAGAAATAGACCAATATGGCTGAAACTTGGTGTGCGTTCATTCAAGAGATGCTACTAACTAAACATGATCTCGATACGCGCCGGTGGTGCCATCTCTCGGACTTTGCACGGACTTTTCAAACCAGCCTCGGATATATATATATATATATATATATATATATATATATATATATATATATACACATATATATACATATATATATATATATATATATATATATATATATACACATATATATACATATATATATATATATATATATATATATATATATATATATATATATATATATATATATATATACATATATATATATATATATATATATATATATATATATATATATATATATATACATATATATATATATATATATATATATATATATATATATATATATATATATATATGTATATGTATATTTTACTCGTGTTTTCACAAGCTTTCATTTGACACCAGACTCGATTACCTAGTAAAAAATTTTTTTTTTACTTCCGATTTCACCCCCCAAAACTAACCCCTTAAGTCAAAATTTAACTTTCAAAACTACATGGCTCTGATGAGGCCATCAATTCCTATATTATTACCAAATTTCAACTTTCTATGACAAATAGTTTCGGAGAAAAATCGGATGTGACAGACGGACAGATACCGAAGTGATCTTATAAGTGTTCCGTACGGAACACTAAAAAGTTCCACTTTTGGAACAAAATCTCCAAAAAACCAATCTTTAAATAGAGTCGCGTTTATCCAGGCATTGTTTTGATTTTTATACAAAACAGGAAAAGCATTGCGACGAATATTCTTAAAGGTTCGTGGATTTGCTGACTTACCAATACATAATAATAGGAGTTTGTGTCTTCCAGAAGTATTACTGCATGCAAGAACATTAGTACGTTCTTTGCTACGTTTGTAACCAGTTGCTTCAGCTTCGGTTTTTGAAGCTAAAGTATTTGATGGCAACATTTTGTAGTTCAAGCCTGTTTCATCACAATTATAGATTTGGTTTGATTATAAACCATGTTCTTTTATAAGCTGCTCAAAATTCTCTGAAAATTTTTTTGCAGCAGATACATCAGCCGACAATCTTTCTCCATAAACTTTCAGTTGACGTACACCATGTCTTTTTTTCCACCTGTCTAGCCATCCATCATTTGCAGAAAAATTTACAGGCGCTTCGATAACCGGCAACTCTTCGCTTAAACTCACTGCCTTATGTTTTAAAATTGTTACTAAAATTGGTATTCCACGTTCTCGATTCTGTGTAAACCATAAAAATAAAGAATCATCCACTTTTTGGTATTCACCGCTTTTCATACTTTTTCGTGCCTGTGTGGGCGATGACAAAACACTGTACCATTTTTCAAGTTTTTCGCGATTTTTTCTCCACTCTGAAACAGTACTCACTATATTTTTAAGAAGTTCACCATTATCTAAACGTTGAATTGCTTCAAGTTTCTCTTTTAAGGTAATAACAACTCTACTCAACAATTCTAGACGTAGGGGAGTCCCTGACGCGTTAAGGAAACTACTCATCGTCTGTTTCGAATATTTTCGTTTAATGAGAATACAATTTGCTTTTTAACAGTTTATTTCGGATAAGCCGGATTTCAGATAATCGCGATTCGGATAATCGGGATTGTACTGTATATATATATATATATATATATATATATATATATATATATATATATATATATATATATATAGAGAGAGAATAAAGAAAGAAAGCAAAAGATTGCCAAATAACATAGTGAGATCTTAATTACACCTTCAGACAATGGCTCGGGCACAGTGGCCTTAGAGAGACTACATTATGAAACTAAGATGTTAGAACTTATTGATGATGAACAAATTTACAAGAAGCTCTCTCATGATTCCACTACTCAACATCAAAACAAGAGTAATAGTTTTATCAAGCAGTTGAAGACCAAAAATGGATTGACGATATAACAGCCAAACAACTTTACAACTACAAGGCGATTCCACCAAGGATTTATGGTTTACCCAAGATACATAAAGAAGGGGTACCGCTCAGACCCATCGTCTCCACTATTTGCTCTCCTACTTCAAAACTCTACTTTAACAGTAAATTTTGTGCTAATCTTCTTGAAAAGTCCTTCCTCAATTATCATACATTTGCCATCAAAGACTCTTTTGCGTTTAGTGCAATAATCAATAATTTCCAATTACCAGAAAACCACGTTATTATATCACTGGATGTAGTCAGTCTTTTCACGAATATTTCATGGCAGTTAACCAGCCAAATAATTGACTCTGAATGGGCATTAATCTCACCCAACACCAAAATCAGCAAATCCTTCTTATCAATAATAGAATTTCTTTTCCATTCAACCTTCTTCAAATTTAAAGACTTTTTCTACTCTCAAATATTTGGATGCCCCATGGGCAGTAATCTCAGTCCTGTTCTTGCTTCAATTGTCGTGTCGTATGTTTTAAAAAACTGCACTCAAAGATTATCCTTCCGACTTCCCTTCTTATATCAATACGTAGACGATTTAATTCTATCCATACCAGCTGATGGCAAAGAAGAAGTTCTTCATGTTTTCAATTCTTTCGACCCACATTTACAATTCACTATGGAAGAAGAAACCAACAATGCTGTCCCATTTCTGGACACAAGAGTCGTTAGAGACTCCCATAATGTCATCAAACTTGTTTGGTATAGAAAACCTACTTCCTCTGGGAGATACATCCATGCAAACTCTGATCATGATTGGAAGGTGAAAGTCAACGTCATCAAAGGCCTATATAGAAAACTGAAGACAATAGTCCATCCTGATTTCTTACACCAGTCACAAGAAACACTTACAAACCTTTTGATAGATAATGGATACAATCGTAAACTCTTACTAAGAACCAAAGATGAAGTCAACAAGTTTGCTCATATCCACCAAATTCCTCCAGAACCCCTACCCCTCCACCTACCGCAAATCTCCCCTCCCCCTCTAACTCCCCCAGTCGAAATAAATTGGTCGTTGCTTTCTTTACCGTTCATTCCTGGCCTTACCAACAAATTGGTCCATATTTTGCGTGCCATTCCTAACATTAAAATTGCTAAATATTACTTCTTCAAAAACAGACGTGTTTTCAGCAAGCTGAAGGCCCCGTTGCCAGTTCTTTCCATGCCTGACTTAGTGTACTCAATTTCCTGCCACAATTGTCCATCAATCTATATTGGCCAGACCTCTCATTCCTTGAATCGCCGTATTGCACTCCATAAAAGTGATACTAGATGCCATCCACACAGATGTGCTTTGGCGACCCATTCTGTTGACAATGGTCATTCTTTTAATTTCAGGGAACCCAAAATTCTTCATTTCTCATAAAATCTTTCCAAGAGAGAATTCCTTGAAATGCGTTACATCCAGGAGAATCACCTTAATATCAACAAAAGAACCGACCTAGATGGTCTCAGTAACATATATAGTTTCCTCCTCTCTTGTGATAAATCAACACCACACGATAATTCCCTGTCTTCAGGTGTTTTATGATCCTTCTGAATTGAAATGGTAGTCTTCTCTCTCTTAGCTGTGTAACTTCCAGGGTTTTTCTTTCCTCCTTCCTCTTTTTGTTTACGGGTCTCAGTGATCCTGGGTTCCACCGATTCTTCCCACTTGATCTGGGCCATCTTGTGCACTTATTGATTGCTGTCCTCCTTCCAATGACAGTATCTTGCGTCACCCCTTCTTTACCTCCTGTTACTTTCAATCTTCATTTGTTTCTGCAAAAAATCTCTTCCTCCAATCATATTTCAACAAGAAATTAATAATTAATATAATAGACAATCTTCCTTCTGGTTGCTCCCATTATTTTCTCTCTCTTTCTTGCTCCCTCGCTCACCCTCTACTTAAAATTAGGTTATGAGTTATCCTTCCTCGGTTCCATATCGGTTCTTGGTCGCTCAATTGGCTATCTCTTTCTTGCTTAAAGGTCCAATACATGCACTTCCCAATTTTGATCGGTTCCTTCCGGGTGTCGACCCCGTATTCTGGTTATTTGAGTTTTCTTAATAAGCCCCTTATCTCTGTCGGTCAACTGTCTCCTGTCGTCCTTGTCATCTTTCCTATATGGCCGTGGCCATGTGTGGTTGTCACAGGTGAAACAATTTAACAATGTTTTCAACATCCAAGGTTCTCAATCACATCCATGTTTTAAATTTGGTTTTTATAATTTTATCTACAGTGTTATAGTGTGTATTTTATATATTTTATGTATTAACCAACTTTTTATGTATAAGCTACCTACGGCCATTCAGGTTAATCCAACTTCGCACTTCTCATGTGAGTTTTTTGACTTTTTTATGACTAATATCTTATTCTTGTTCTACACTAATTTTATTTATTATAACAACTTAATGATAACATCATTAATTTAAATTTGTCCCAGACACGATAAGTGAATATGTTTTGTTCTTCTTTTCAGTTCTTGCCCTGAAGAAGGTCCCAATCTAGGACTGAAATATTGGCCTAATGAAAATTGTGTGATCTCTTATCACGCCCTTTTTGCCGAATTCCCCAACTAAGATTTTATTTTTAAGATTTTATATATATATATATATATATATATATATATATATATATATATATATATATATATATATATAACCATTACGCTTATTGGATTAGGGATGTATTCAAGTATTAATACCTACATTACACATGTAGGGTTTTCTAACTGATGCCGAGAAGGGAAATGAATACTCAGAGCGACGATCAAATTCCGACTTAGACCCCGGCGCGCGCGCTTTCAGTTGGGTAACAAGAGGGGTCGCCTATTGTTCTATACCTATTCAACATTGTTAGGTAACAAATTTTTTCTACGGGCAAGTTTTAGGAAATCGATTTATGGCCGCCTAAAATGCTGAAATACCCTTACGTAAATCCTTGTGATATAGAATAGAATACTTTCTAGAAGTGTTACGAAAGCTTATGTGAGAGCGTAACACCCTGCCGAACTCCTCTTTCGATTCGAGATTTGCTTGTAAATTGATTAGTTTGTGTTTTAACATAAGCTGTGGCATTATCATATATGTATTTAATTACATTGGAATATCGATGATCAATACGACACTCAGCAAGCGTTTCCAAAAGTTTCTGCTGTTTTACAGAATCAAAAGCCTTTTCGAAATCCACAAATATGAGTACAAAAGGCTTATTATATTCTATACATTTTTCAATGAGGATTTTAACTGTAAGCAGATGGTCGTTTGTTCCAAACTCCGAGCGGAAACCTGCCTGTTCTTTTGAAAGCAGGCTCATAAAAAAAATAGTTGTGTAAGGCGTACATTATAATTGTTACAAATTAAATAAAGAGCTTGAAAATGAAATCAAAAATGATTTTTTTCAGTCAAATGGAATTCACTATGTCGCCAGAAAAAAAATTGTCCCTGCGATCATATAAAGATGTACAGTAGATGCTCGATTATGTGAACCAATAAATACCAGGTGTTTTCATAAAATCAAATTGTTCATATAATCAAAAAGATATTTTTATTTAAAAAACAGTTACATTTTAGGGAAATATTGTGTGATTTGTTTTTGAATTTTTTTTACAGCCAAACTTTTCAGCAAAGCCTTATTCCTGAATTTTCGCAATGCCAATAAATCATTATTAAAAATATTTTTTCGCTCCAAATAATTGCCTTATTAAATGCATCCAAAGCTTCCGACGAATTAATTTCTAACTTTTCATTATTTCCATTTTCATAGTCAGAGTCGTCATTGATTAAATTATTTTCGTCTTCATCATTTTGCTCATCTAAATCATCTTCATTTCACTTCACAATATCCTCTCTTGAATATTCAACCTGAAAAATATTTTTTTTATTGAATACGTAAATGTTAAACAGATTTATGCAATTAACAAAATTACTTCGCTGTTCACTTCTGTCAACAAATTCTGAACTTCTTTGAGCGATTCCTCCATTTTATTTTTGTATTTTTCCTTCAAAATACTGAGTAGAATGTTTTCTTCCGGATCAAAGTCATCATTACGCTTTTCAGTGAAATCCATAATATGTTTCCGACATTTTTTTATCGTATCAACTTATTTCATGCTAATGATAGGTTTATTACAGCATCTTTTATTGTTAAACGCTTTAAAAGTTTGAGAGATCTTCAGATTCTGAAGATAAAATTGATAACAACAAGCTTGACCCGTAGTAAAGTTTTGTGTGATTCGAAGAACATTTTGATCCATTGGCTGAATCAAGGGTGTTACATTTGGTGGCATGTAAATAACAAAGATTTTTCCATCATCGGTTTGTAGATCTTTTGCAGGCGGATGGCTTGGGGCATTATCCAATAACAGAATGGCAATTTCGGGTAAACTTTTTTGTTTTAAAAATGTTTTCACCTGAAAATGTATATACGCGAATTTAGTTAATTCGAACATTTTCATATTTCATATTCGCTGACTTACCTGAGGAACAAAGCATCTATAAAACCAATTCTTAAAAATGTCCACAGTCATCCAAGCATTTTTTGAATAATCGTAATGCAGAGGGAGAGTAAAGTTCTTAAAACACCTAGGGTTTTTGCTTTGCCAAATAGGAGAGGTCTAACTTTATGTTCTCCAGGCGCATTTGCAGACTCCAAAACAAGCCAGTTTCATCTGCGTTATAAATTTGATCATTTGTTAAATTCAGTTTACATATGACTGAACAGAGACCTTGTTTAAATGGATCTACTAGTCCAGGGTTTGTAGATAATTTTTCACTAGATATCTTCAAAAATCTAATGCCAAATCTGCGTTTAAAATTTTGCAACCAACCATCGCTTGCAGAACATGTTGGTGTTTCCTCTAGAATTTCATTTAAGGATTTTGCTTTAAACTTTATAAGTTCACTACTCACTGGAAGATTCCTTAATCTTTGTTTACAAAACCATTTATACAATTTTTTCTCCATCCTAGGACTTTCTCCCGACTTTTTTCTTTTAATAATACCAACGCATTTTGTTGTTACGCTTAGAGTATTCGCTTGATTTTTTTTTAATTGCACAAACAGTAGATTTAGCTATATCATACTTTTTTGCAAGGTGTGTAACACTCACTCCATTTTCCAAATTCTTTATGATGTTACTTTTTTCTAATAGTGTTAACACTGTTCGTTTCATATTTTCCAATTGGAAGCACTAAAGTCACTAAATATTTAATATCAAATGAATAGACCGGACACCAAAGGTAGCCGATAATCGCCCGGGAATACTAATCTAACCTAAATACATTCAAATAGCAAGAATATTTTCTAAGAGAAATCCCCTATTAACACTGGGGAAGTACCGAAAATTGTTCTTTTAATCGAGATTGCTCCTGTTCACTCTATAGAACCTCTAATATTAAATTTCCACTGTTCACTATAGTGGATAGTTCATACAAAAGGGTATTCACATAACCGAGCATCTACTTTATTTTCAACTTTTAGCTACTTGGGTATATTTATTTACAGATCCTTTAGTTCGTTTTAATTGGGAAACTCGGTATCTGTACTTATTACATAATACTATATATTTTCAACTCAAGTAAATAAAATCCTCGTGTTATCGTTCTCTTGATAAGAGATCTTTTTTTTCCTCTTTAGTGTTCAAATTATTTTTATTATAATGTGAAGAATCATACTGCAACAGTTAATAAAATTATAGATTTAATCTTTATTTGCGCTACCTGTGTGACTTTTTTTCCAAATCAATAATTTGGTGTGGATTAGTAGTCTAATGGTATTAACGTTATGGACAAGGTATCTATTTATTTATTTTTGTACTTTGCATTACTGTTTAATGAGATTAAACTTGGTTATGCAACCTTTGTTAAGTACGAGGTCTCCCGTAAAAAAATATAAAATTTGAAAATATTTATACGAGGGCTACCATTTAAGTTTTTACAAAAACAATAAAAGAAAAAAAAATTTTAGTACAAATGGTTTTATTGTTTCTCAAAATATTCGCTTTTAGGATTTATAGACTTTTGCATGCGTTCGAACCAATTCTCGAAACATTTTTTTGCACCCTGAAGTTGGTACCTCAAAAGCATGATTTTGGAAGATTTCAACAGCTTCTTGAGGTGATGAAAATCGCTGTCCACGCATTTTTTTTGACATTCGGGGACAAAAACAAGTCGTTAGGCGATAAATCAGGTGAATACGGTCAATGGAATCAATTGTTGGACGTGCTGTGTGAGAGCAGGCATTGTCATGATCTTACGTTTTCGGTTGTTTTTCCTAATTTCATCGATGACTTCTGGCAAACAAATTATTGTATACCACTTATCATTAACTGTTTTTTGAACCTCAAAAGCGATGGTTGCAGCATATCTTGTATAACCCAAGAAACAAGTGATCATTTTCTTGGAGGTGCTTCAAACGAACCATTTTTGTTGGATTCTGTTCATCTTGGAACACCCAAACAGATGATTGTTGCTGAGTTTCCGGTTCGTACAAATATATCCAGGTTTCGTCTCCTGTTACGATGCTGTATACGGATTTTGCATGTTCTCGGTCGATTTTTTTGAACATTTCCTTATACCAATTGACCCAAGGCCTGTTTTTGAGTTTCGGTCAAATTATGCAGTATCTATCGAGAACAAATCTTTTTCACAGCTAAATGTTCAGAAATCGAATGTACTGGTCTTCGATACACCTAAAGATGCCTTTACCTCACGGTAAGTCGCATGCCGATCATCTTCAATCATGTTGCGCATGTCTCGATGTTTTTTGGAACGTACTAAAAAAACTAATTGATGAATAAAAACCTTGATTTTTATATCAAATCATAAACCTTGGAGAATTAGTTCTTAAAAACGATGTCACCGAAATGTGAACTATGAGTTAAAGCCACTTTTAAATTTTCGGTAAAATTATTGTGCGATTTCTTGCGAGATATTATCTTGTAATTATTCCAGAAAGCCAAGATTGTTACTGGAATCTTTATTTTTTAGATACCCATGGGCATCAATTGGTGGCCAACTTATGTTATCTCTTTTGGAAATCAATTTATTTCGCTAAATCGCTCCATTTACTGACATGGATGGGTCTGAAGCTGGTCATGTCGTTGATGATCCTGCTGGAACTAAGTTCTCTGGTCATAATTAGTAGTTGTGAAAAGACCCAACGCTTAGCAAACACATCAAAGATATCAATTTCGCCAACCCCAAATGATTTCCCCCACCACCCTAACTACCAGGGTCCCTGCGCAACCTACTCAACTTACCTATGAAAATGATCACCATATCATCCCTCGCCAAGGTGTTGGGCTCCACTTTCTGATATTTTAGGGACTTAAAGATTTCATAACTGAGTCTTTTGATCTCCCTATAGGCGTTTGTAATTACGGAAAAACGTCAATTTCCAACACTGTAAACAAAAGAGCGCTGAGAAGATGTTTATGGCAACGAGAATTTGGCGGCATTAACAATACCAACACAATTAATCCCGCTAAAATCTGCTCTATTGCCTGTATTGATTAGTGTTGTTAATTCAGCCAAATTCTCGTTGATATGAATACGGGGCTGGTTTGAAAAGTCCGTGCAAAAATAAAAACTACTTATGTGTTTGGGGTAAACCTTTTTTATTTTTCGTCCAACGATGTTCTAGTTTGTTGATCCCTTCCGAATAATAGGATTTGTCCAAGTCTGCAAAATATCCATGTGTCTGCAATCACCTCCTCGTTTGAATAAAATCTTTGTCCCGCCAGCCATTTCTTCAAATTGGGGAACAAATAGTAGTCCGAGGGAGCCAAGTCTGGAGAATAGGGTGGATGTGAAACGAGTTGGAATCCTATTTCCATTAATTTTGCGACCACAACTGCTGAGGTGTGTGCTGGTGCGTTGTCGTGATGGAAAAGGACTTTCTTGTGGGCCAATCGCGGGCGTTTTTTCTTGCAGCTCGGTTTTTAAACGGTCCAATAACGATGAATAATATTCACCTGTAATAGTTTTACCCTTTTCCAGATAGTCGATGAGGATTATCCCTTGCGAATCCCAAAAGACAGTCGCCATAACCTTTCCGGCCGAAGGAACGGTCTTCGCCTTTTTTGGTGCAGATTCCCCCTTGGTAACCCATTGTTTAGATTGTTGTTTGGTCTCAGGAGTATAGTAATGTATCCATGTTTCATCCACAGTGACGAAACGACGCTTAAAGTCCTCCGGATTCTTCTGGAACAGCTGCAAACGATCCTTGCGACACTTCACACGATTCCGTTTTTGGTCAAGCGTGAGCAATCGCGGCACCCATCTTGCGGATAGCTTTCTCATGTCCAAATGTTTATGCAAAATATTATGTACCCGTTCAGTCGAGATGCCCACAGCACTAGCAATCTCACGCACCTTAACTCTTTTGTCATCCATCACCATATCATGGATTTGATCAATGATTTCTGGAGTCGTAACCTCCACAGGCCGTCTAGAACGTTCAGCGTCAGTTGTGCTCATATGGCCAGTCCGAAAATTTTGAAACCACTTATAAACTGTTCTAATCGAAGGTGCAGAGTCACCATAATGTTTATCAAGCTTCTCTTTAGTCTCCTGAGGCGTTTTGCCTTTCATAAAGTAATGTTTAATCACCACACGAAATTCTTTTTCGTCCATTTCTTGAAAATCACTCGACTTCCTTGATTCACACGAATGCCAAACACAAAGAAATAGACCAATATGGCTGAAACTTGGTGTGCGTTCATTCAAGAGATGCTACTAACTAAACATGACCTCGATACGCGCCGGTGGTGCCATCTCTCGGACTTTGCACGGACTTTTCAAACCAGTCTCGTACTAATAAGAAAAAATAGCTTATAATTAATTATGGTAGTAAATAAATGCCAACGCGACATGATAGAAAAAAAAATTTTGCAGATTTTCAGGAAATTTTTTTTTTTCGGATTTTCGGAAAAAAAGTTAATTTTTAGATTAGTTTTGAAAAAAACTGTTTTTTTTTTTTTTAAATAAAGCTTATTTGGCAATAAAGATTCTTAGAAGTCAATAAAAAGTCACGGTTTTAGAAGAAAAATCGAGGGATAAGCTTAGGATATATGATTTCTTTTTAATTAATTTTTAAATCGACATGGAGAAATAATGGGAACAGTGCTCCCAGAAAAAATTAAATAAAACTCCCCTGTTAATAATGAAGCATTGTAAATAACATTGAGAAAAAAATATATTTTTTTTTTTTCGAAAAATGTTTTTTTTTTTCGAGAAAAATATTTTTTTTTCTTTTTTCAATAATTAACCTTATATCATAAAAAAATATGACTTATTGCTAAAAAAGATTTTCAATCTCAAAAAATGACAAATTTATCCTTTAATTTTTAACAAAAGTGTGAACTTTGGCGGTTCGGAACATAAGAAGAAAAAATTGCAAATCGAGGTTTAAAAAAAAATGAAAATATTCTTAGTCTATCCATTATTTGCAAAATTATGCCAAGTTAAGTGAAAATCCCTAAATACGCAATTTTATAGCATTTTTTGAATCAACTTTCTCGCATTGGAAAAAACATTGATCAAAAAAACAATACTGACGTTTTGTAGAGAATATTTTGAAGTTTTCAAAACTCTGCTTGCACTTTCTGTGCGATCATTAGTTCCCGAGTAATTAATTGTCAAAGTCAAAAGTGTCATTTTTGCTTTGAACGACAATAATTCCGCGAAAAATTATCATTTGGATCGCTCAAATTAAAGAGGACAAAAAATGCTAAACAAGCTCTAAAGTGGATTCACTGAAAAAAATTTATCGAAGTCCGTGGACCTTTTGAAAGGCAAGCAAAAATTTGGAAAACATTTTTCCCGGTGGTTTTCTTATGATTACTCGAAAACCGTTAATGATAAAGACTATTTAGGCTCAAGATCTGAAAACTAGAAACTTGAAGCTACAATTTGCTTTTTCATCGCTCTACGCCCATTTTTCGCTGAGATACAGCTTCTTGAAAATCACCCAAAAATTTCGGATTTGTTTTTAATCCTTTAATTTTTGCGTGTAGTGTATATGGACTTATGAAAGGTGAATTATAAATAAACCAGGTTGTCCCTTAGCAAAATAACACTGACGAAGGCACTAATTTATTCCTAAAAAAAGATATTTTTATGTAGTCATCGACCGTTCTGTGTCAATTAAAACACGAAAAGTTTATTATTGTTAAATATGTAAGGAATTCAAATATGGATAGATGACCTTTTTAAAACTTTTTCAAATACAGTATAATGATAAAGTTTACGTGGAATTATTACAACAAAGTCATTTTAATTATTTTTTTATTTATCTAGTTCTAATGTTGAAATGTGACTGATGCGGCGTCGTCATGACAAATTAAATTTTGAATATTGTTTCGATAAGCATTGATAAGTTGTGTTTTGTTTTACAATGATTGCAATTATGATGAACAGTGTTTATAACATAGTTTGTTTACTTAATTTTGAAGCGTTTTAGAAGAATGACAATGGATAGGGCGTTTAACAAAATTAACTAATAATTTCCTTCACTATCAACGCCGCACAATGGGGCGAATGCGTTATTTTTTCGGTCATTTGCTTATAACTTCCACATTTGTTATTGGAATGACTTCAAACTTAATACACATAATGTACGATTAATATATGTTCAGTATATGAAATAAAAATTATACTACATACTGTTATCGCGTGCGCGATAAAGCGTAAAGATGATTATTTCAAAATACTAGACAACAAATTGAAAAATTTTGGATTACATGAGTGCGAATAGTCATTTTCAATGTATTTTTGCCTGCTGAACACGAATCCGTTGTCCAAATTTGGCTACCGCGTCGTAATTTTGAGAAAAATGACGGAAATATGCAAAAAAAAAAAAAAAAAAAATAAAACGACAGTTTCAAGGATTTTCATGACATAACGCAGGCACAAATTCTCATAAATTTCGTTAATACTACGCGTAAGTATCAACATTTAGCTTTAAAATGCTTTTTGTTTCGTTTTGGTACATTTTTTTTTTTTATTTTCGAGGTATAGCTAAAATTAGAAACACTGGTTGCGCTTACGCAGCATTAATATCATTGTCCCGTGTTACGATTGCCCTACGCATGCGACATGTAACGAAACATTAACCCATCAAAAATACACTCATGAAGCGAATAATATTTCGAATATCAATTATCTGCTCTTAGCGTTACCCAGGATCAACGACGTGGACGTGACAGATATTTGATCCCTCGGGGTGTTTGATTTTTGTGAGTCCCCTTGCCTCTCACATTTGTACTTCTTGTTTTAATCATCGTAATCTGTATCATCATCACTGAAATGTAATAGATGTTTTACATCTTCGGACATTTCTTTCTTCTTACGTTCCATTTTCGCGAATTAGATATTATCGGATCTGAAACAATCATCAAATTATTTAAAAATATATTCATTATTATATATTCGAGACATTCTTCGCGAATGGTTTTCTCTATATTTTCTAAAATATTTGTGATTTGCTTCCTGAGCATCTTCAGATAATTGCCCTATCGGCACGATAGCATTTGTTATAATATCGCTGCCATGAATCAATAACTTGTGGATTGACACTGGCATGTAGTACCATGGGTATAGTGTTACAAATATTTCGGGTATTTCTGCTCGAACGTCACAATCGCTTTTGGTCGCGAACATCCGATGCATCTTTTATAATCTGCTGAATAGTTTAGATTCTGTGAATAATTATCTTTTGATGAATTATCTTTACGCTTTATCGTGCTCGTGATAATAAATTGTATGATTTTGATTTCATATTTCTGAAAATATATAAATCGTACATTATGTATATTAAATTGAAGTCATTCCATTGACAAATGTCGAAGTTATGAGCAAATGACCGAAAAATGTCGCATTTGTCTCACTAGGGCGCGCGATGTAGCAAACATTCGCATTGAGATCGAAATTTCAAAGTAGTCAAGCCGCGTTGCTGAAAAGAGGCAACAAGAGTTTAATTGCCCTTTTTTAGAAGTGTATACTTCATAAGAAATGAGGAGTATATCGTCATTTTTTCATTTCATTGGAATATTGCCCGAGAGAATGGCTGAGTGGAGAACGTTAGATCAAGTCGGGGGAACTTTAATGTCCATTTTTTTACCAAAAGGGGACGAAGGGGGAT
Organism: Pachyrhynchus sulphureomaculatus; assembly: GCA_019049505.1. Taxonomy (NCBI): domain Eukaryota; kingdom Metazoa; phylum Arthropoda; class Insecta; order Coleoptera; family Curculionidae; genus Pachyrhynchus; species Pachyrhynchus sulphureomaculatus. The sequence continues at coordinate 160,334 of CM032448.1, forward strand.
AAAAATAGGATATCTCCGGAAACTAGAGACTTTGCCCTATCAGATGGTGAAAGCGCCATCTCATTTCACCTCATTCCAAAAACTTTATACATCTTTGAATATTGAAGTAAGAATAATTTTTTGTGTCGAATATGTCAAATGTTTATTAACATATTGTAGCACTCTAATGACGTTACACTAAGATTAATTTGTTGTTTGAAACCTAATAAACAAGTTCTAGTAAGCGTTTAACTCATATTCGTAGTTATGTTGTCCACAGAGAATTTAGAATGTAATTTCTCGAATTACAGAAATTCCAACATTGACGAAAATGTCACACTTCAGTGGATAATTTTAACGAAGGCAGAAGGAATAAATTAGTTATAAACATATTTATGTATGGTTTATATATTAAAGGAAAAAATCGTCAATATTCGAAAAATACATCTTTAATTTTTCCATCCAATATCCGATTTTTTACGCCGTCGCCCCAATGTGCGCCGGTGTGCCCCAAGGCTCCATATTGTCTCCTACTCTCTTCCTCATTTACAGTAACGATCTATTGGAAAGGACCAGTAATCTCATTTACAGCTTTGCAGATGACAGTATGATTATTTCTTCATGCACTTTGAACACTCGAACATCGGCTATTCATGCAAAGATCCGTAGTCGTTCAACTTAATAAAGACCTGCGAAAAATTCCAACTTTAAAAGAAAGTAACCAAGTACAACTTGACGCTACAAAAGCGCAAGCGGCAGTTTTTTCTAAAAAAGTTGACGTGACGGAACACGACATAGTTATGCCGGGACACTCCAGTTCTCTAGTTTCGTCACTCAAGTTTCTGAGCGTTAACTTGGGAGCAAATATGTCTTGGCATGTACATGTCGCATGCATAGCAAAGAGAGCTGAAAAGCTGGGACTACTATTCCGAACTGGGAAGCTTTACACTCCACAACAACTGTTAATTCTATACAAAACTCAAATTCTACCAACTATGGAATACTGCTCAAATGTTTGGGGATCTGCTTCCAAACATATACTACATTTTTGATGATTTTGAAAAAAGTACTTTAACAATAATGAACCCACAGGTTCCAAAATTATATTCCCTAATTAAATTACATAAAAAGGATTTCCCTATTAGACCAGTTGTATCGTTTGTTACGGCACCATCAATCAAATTATCACAAAAACTCATCCCTTTACTACGACAACATTGCAAATTTAAACCGAGATATAGTATATCCAACACCTATGAACTAATTGATAAAATTAAAAATATTAACTTACCAGAAAATTCTAGAATTATCTCATTTGATGTACAAAACTTATTTCCTAGTACCCCACCATATGAAGCCATCGAATTAGTAAATAAGCTCTTAATCAAGAATAAAGTAAACGAAATTATTAAACGGGATATTTTAGATTTACTTACGACGTGCTTGGATCGAAACTATTTTGAATTCAACGATAACTTTTATACATCTAAAGAAGGTCTAATAATGGGTAATCCTTTAAGCCCTTTTTTAGCGGAAATTTTCATGGATCATTTAGAACTAAAAAATTCATCAAAACGCGGTAAGCAAAAATATTGTTTACTGGTATAGATATGTTGACGATATCATTTTCTATTTCATGGGAACAGATAGACAACTAACAATCCTCCTTCATAAATAATTTGCATCCTAATATTAAATTTACCATAGAATTAGAAACCAATAACTCTATAAATTTCTTAGACATATCTATATCAAAAGTGAACAATAAACACGATTTCTCGATTTTTCACAAACCTTCACATACTGACACAGTCATACACAATAGTTCATCCCACCCTTATCCTCACAAAATGGCAGCTTTTAACTCTTTCATACATAGATTGTTACATATCCCTATGACTAAAACTAATTTTAACAAAGAATTCAACATAATCAAACAAATAGCAATTAACAATGGATATGACCCCAACATTATAGATAATATCCTGAATAAAAAATCCTTTAAACAAGCAATCTCTCTGATTTATCCCACAATTAATGACAAAAAAGGAAAATTTAGTACAGTCACATACACAGGGAAAATAATTAGAACAATTTCCAAACATTTAATAAAAAATAATAATAAAATAGCATTCAAAACCAGTACTTAGGGAGTATAATTTTGAATAACAAAACGAAATCTAAGAAATCCTTAAAATCAGGAGTTTATTTATTAAATTGTGGATCTTGTACTAAAACCTACGTAGGACAAACTGGTAGATCTTTTGAAACTCGCATTAAAGAACATAAACATAGTTATTTATTTAAAAAATAAGAACAATTCACATTACGCAACCCATATAATAAACGAATCCCATAATTTTGATGATACGTTAAAAATCCTACATGTAGAAAATAAATCTAAAAAATTAAATATGCTTGAATGTCTTGAAATTAACAAACGGAAAAACTCCAATCAATTATTAAACGAACAGGTAGACTTAAACCATTCACCCTTACTTAATCTTTATTAGTTCTCGGAAATAGTACCACAGATTTGCATTCTTAAAATAATTCTGTCTCTAAATAATATAATGAAATGATTAACATAGTCTTAGGTAATTAAAGATAGTTTTAAGCACTATATAACCAGGATTACTACCAAATATTTTTCATTCATTTACTTCTGAAGAAGCCATTGTATGGTGAAACAATTGTCAAGTGACTTTAAATATATTGGAAATTAAAACATAGTGTTGTTTTTATACAATTTTACATTACATTTGAAGGATTCTATTCGGAAGAGAGCTGTTCGCCTGATTAGATCCAGCACCCATCGAAGAACGGTTGGCGACTTGAGTATTCTACAAGTATTTTCATGGAAGGTGTTAGATGGATGTCTTCTTTTTCTCATGCCTTCTCCTAATGGAGGTTGGCTACCACTTCGTTAAATGTTTCTCGCTCCCTCAGAACATGAAACAACTCCCCTACATTCATGCCGGTCCATTCTCTGATGTTTCTCAGCCAAGACTTTCTTTCTTCCGACACCCTTTCGACCGTCAACTCTTCCCTGCCTGATAGTTTGCAATAATGAATATTTGTCGTTTCTGAGTACATAACCTAAGTAGGATATTTCTCGTACTTTTATGATTGTCAAGAGTTTCTGCCTTGGCCTATCCTTCGTCGAACTTCCTCATTAGTGATCCTGGGGGGATTTTTAATATTCTTCGATAGAGCCACATTTCAAATTCTTCTAGCTTCTTAGTAGTATATTGCTTCAATCTCCATGTCTCGACTCCATACAAAAGTTGGGACCAGTTAGGCATTCCAGGACACGCAATCTTAGAGCGAGGGATAAGTTTCTGTTGTAAAACATTGTCCGGAATTTTAAAAATGTTTTTCTTGAAACCTCTATTCTGGTTTTACTTTCACTGTCTTTGTTGGATGTAATATACATAGGTGCCTAAATATTTCTACTTTTCTAGACAATTTATTTGTTTTCCATCGGTGAATAATTGGCAATTGGTTTAACGTTTAGAAACGACCATAAATTCTGTAGTTCTTTTCGTGTTTATCGTCAGACCCATTTTTACACTTTTTCTATTCACATTGTCAACCAATGCTTGCAGGTCCTCTAATGTTTCTTTTTTTTTTTTTTTTTTTTTTTTTTTTTGGTCTAGCACACGTGCTGTAGGGAAGTCCCTAAAGCGCTCCAGGAGCGGCACGAGTGCGGAAAAAAAGCGATTCACGTTGTTCTTGAATCGCTGTAAATTGTACTCGGTGGGAAACACAGCGCTGGGCAAATTATTCCAAAGGGATGACGGTCTCCATATAAAAGATTGCTTGAAAAGCGTTGTACGCGGAGTAACAAGCTGAACCTCATACGGATGCGAAGCACCAGCGCGATCTGCTAAGATCGTGGTATCGTCGGCAACGAGAATGGTGTTTATCACTTCACCCCCTATCCCGATTCCTTCACTTCATTCCCATAATACTTTCTTGAAGATGACTTGGAAATATAAGTTAAACCGTATAGGTGACAGTACGCAGCCTTGCCTGACTTCTTGCTGAATCGGTATTTTCTCTGCTACTATTTCATTTATTTGTACTACAGCAGTCTGATTCCAATAGATGTGTTTTATTATTTCTATGTCTTTCTGGTCAAGTTGGATGTTCTTTAATTCTTCTATCAGTTTAATGTGCTGTACTTTATCAAACGCTTTTTGATATCTAGAAAGCGTATTTAGATGGCCATGTTGTACTCTCTACTTTTTTGAAGGAGGACGGTATTCCAAAAAGTACTTCTCTTGTTCCCATGCCACCCCCTGAACCCAAATTGTGAACTATCAATCTCAATCAAAATCAATTCCGCATTCACCGTACTCTTCACATTTAGTACCGTTTGACTTTTTTTCTTTTCAAATGACTATCTGAGAAGGAATTTTTAGAGTATGCTGAAGTGACCAGCTGTGTTAATGGCTCTTCAAACAAGAAGTTAAGACATTAGCTGAAGAAAAAAGAAATCGTACCTACAATACAGATCCAATGCTATAACATACAATGATTATAAAAATGTAAGAAACAGGGTCAACGAGAATATCCAGAGAATCAAAAGAGAGCATTGGGAGAAATTTTCGAACGATATGGAACATGATCTGTACGGAGGACAAAAAAAAAAATGGAATCTACCGAGAAATAGAAAAAAACCACTAAATGAGTATATACAAAATACAAAAATTACGGTGGAAGAATGGGAAAGATATTTCGAAAAACTCTATAGTCCATCAGAAACCAATTCATTAACACAGGAAATACAGCATGAAGATGAAAATGTTGCCCAACCAAATAAGACCATTTTCTTGAACCAAATACAGCACATGGCAGCGAAACTAAAAAACAGAAAAGCCCCGGGCATGGACGAAATTAAGAACGAAATGATCAAATATGGAGGTGATAAATTACTAGAAGAATTACAGATTTTCTTTAACAAAATACTCTCAGCCAAGATTATACCATCCGAATGGAAAGAAAGCATCTTGATACCGATTTTCAAAAAAGGAGGAGAAAAGACAGATCCAAAAAACTATCGAGGTGTCAGCTTAATGAGCGCAGTACTAAAATTGTTCACTAAAATTTTAGCAGAAGAAATAATGTTAACCGAAATCTGTGAAGAACAGCAAGGGTTCAGAAAGAACAGGTCTACTATAGACGCCATATTTATAATCCGCCAAATTACCGAAAAAGCCATAGAGTTTAATAAGATAGCCTTTATGTGATTCATTGATCTCACCCAGGCATTCGATAGGGTACGGTTAACTGATGTCATAACCCTACTACAAAAAAGGGGAATTCACCCGAATATAATAAGAACTATCGAAGAGTTGAACATCAGCAACCACACATATGTAAGAGTGGCAAATAAATTAAGCAATAAAATACCTATGACAACCGGAATCAGACAAGGAGATAGCCTAAGCCCAATCTTATTTAACATCATAATCGATGAAATTATAAACGAAGTAAAGAAAACTGGGAGAGGATATCGATTGGGAGACAAAGAAATACTAAAAATAATATGCTACGCCGATGATGCAGTAATCATATCAGAAAACGAAGATAACTTACAGAGACTCCTACATAAGTTCCAACAAACAGCAAAAGTGTTTAATATGCAAATATCTGTAAAGAAAACAAAATCCCTTACAATATCTAAAGAACCGAAAAGATGCAAACTCGCGATTTATGATCAGAGTGTAGAACAAGTGATGTCCTTCAAATATCTAGGGGCAAACGTAACAAGTACCAGGAACCTTAAGGAGGAAGTAAAAACTCAAACAACAAAGGCATCATTAATATCAGGATACTTAACCCTTTGAGGCCGGAGAAAAAAAAATAAAAGATATGAAGAATTTTTTTGAAAAAATGTATTCAACCAACATCAAAAACAAAGTAAAAGTTCATTTCACGTAAAAAAATATCCTGGATTATCCTGCAGGATGTGGTTTCTAGCACTAACCACTAGGAATTAAGGCACTCAAAACTAATTTTCGTGAAATTTAAAGAAGCAATTTCTCTCCTTATTGAGGCAGAGACCAACATCACAGGTTGAACATTTCCAGGTCGTTCGATGCACATGCTTCGCTGTGCTACAATGAGCACATCTGAGAGATCCACATCTAAGAGGCATATGTGCAGCACGATCATGACGTACCTCAGTGGGAATGATTTTTTTGTATTTGTTAGGTGCTTGTTCTGTTGATCTTTTTTTTGAAATCGAATTAACGGCACCAATTAATCCTCGAGCAACCGATACACGAAATTGTTTCAATGTAATACATCGTGAGTCACTTCTATTTTGAAATAAAATGAACGCGTTCACAACACAAACATCTACAAAGTAAAAAAAAAATGCGGTGCCACCACTTGTGGGCTTTTCGATCGATTTCATAGATACTTTTCAGCATGTCAAATCGATCTACGTATCCCATATGTTTATTATAATGTTTGACCATAACAGGACATGGGATTTCTTCTGTATTGCCATTTTTCTGTTTTCTAGAGACAACTTCCATGATGGATGGGTCATGATAGTTTCCTAAAAACAAAACGGTTCTTCGATCCATCCACTTCAGTGCTGCTAATCGATCTGTAGAAACTCTCCAATCTATGTCGCCCCTTTTCATGTGTTTATCCACTTTGAGCTCTGGATAATATTTCCTTCTTTTACGCACAGTTCCACATGCATAGATGCCATCAGCTAACAAGTCTCTTTGCAATTCTACAGAGTTGAAAAAATTGTCGAAGAATACTTTGTGGTGCTCGCCAACTAAAGCCCTTGTTAGATCTTTTACTACGCGATGTCCCAATTTTTTCTCAACTGACTGATCAACTTTCCCCGTATAAATTTGGAACTCAGATACAAATCCAGTAGAATCAGCCCGAATCCATACCTTGTAGCCTCGTTTCGTGGGCTTCATTGGCATATACTGGCGAAGACTACTTCTCCCCCCTTGAATTTGATCATAGATTCATCGATTGATTGAAATTCACCAGGATTCAAAGCAGAGCCAAGAGTTTGTGTCAATTTAGAAAGTAATGGCCTGATTTTGTACAATTTATCATAATTGGCCTCACCTTTTTTTGGCTGTACTGAGTTATCATTTACATGAAGATTACTTAGAAACCAGGTGAATCTGTCACGAGATAAAACAGAACTTATAAAATAATCCCTAAGTTCTTCTCTCGAGGACTAGTAGTCTCTATAACTTGGCATTTTTTTCAAGCTCATTAGCATGTTTACACCCAAAAATGATTTTATTTCTTTGTTGGTGGTTGGAATAAAGTAGTTGCTGCCACCATTTTTTTGTAAGGCATACAAATTTGTCTGAAAAACAATTTCAGATATGAAACAATCCGGAAACAAATACAAAAACATATCGGTAGGAGTTTCAACGTTGTCAGGAACATTAGGCCCTGCCTGAGACACAAATTGGTTTACGCGTGTTGCATGAGTGACATCATTTGTCCAAACAACTGATTTTTTTCTAAGTTCTTCTTGACGAATTACTTCTAACGGTAAGTCATCCTCACTGTCCCATTCTTTAGTGACTTTCGCTTGCTCATTATCTTCGAAAATGAATGGAATATCTTCTATATCAAAAAGTTCATCCCTTCCATCATAAAGTAAATAATCTATGGGGGCTTCTTTGTCCATAGTACTCTCCACATCTGATGCAATGGACTCACAGTCACTGGGAATTTCATCCAAAATCGCGAAAACATCTGTGCTATTCATTGCTTCAAGTTCGCCAAAAGACCAACATTTTTTTTTTGGAACCTGTAAAAAATGAACAAACAAAAATTAGAAAAAGTATGCATAATAGTAATAGCAATACGCGTCACTTAAAAAAAAAACACTTTCACTAAAAAAAAACATATAGTCCTAGTGGTCAGCATTTGTAACCACCACAAATAAATCTATTTATAAACTTAGCAAAACAAAAATTGCACTTGATATATATTCATATGTAGTAAATAGATATATCTTAAGTACTTACCGGACATTTTCTTAAAGAATAACCAGCTATAAGAAAAATAACAGCCTAATTGGTACTGCAAAACTCACAACTACCTACGACGTGCAATTACAAATGTCAACTAAACGCTGGTGGACATTTCAAACCCTAAGCATGCTAGATTAGACTTCTTGATACGTTAGGCAAACAATTTAACATCGTGGTTTACTGGAGAAACCGGTAGGAAAGCTACAATATAATTTTTAAAAGGTGGTTATCAGTGGTAACCACTTGTCCTCAAAGGGTTAAGAGATATAATTTGGAGAAACAAATGTATGAGCACCAGGCGCAAAGTAAGAATATACAAAACATAGAAACCAGAGCGGAGAACACAATAACAAAACGACTCCTAAGAACAACAGAAATGCGAACACAGATCGATAACAGAACATACCTTATTTGACCGGAAGAGATGTGAAAAAATAAGGGAAATGTGCGAAATACAGGATGTGGTGAGATGGGCAAGGAATAGGAGAAGAGAATGGAGAGACCATGTGGACAGAATGCCAAATGACCGGTTGGCTAAGGTTGCAAAAGAGAAGCGACCAAATACACCTCGACCGCTTGGAAGACCACCAATAAGATGGTATGAGAGCTGGTCTTCATCGTCGCAATTGTTTCTGGGAAACCTTTGAAGTGAACACAGGACATGGTCCTAACGTAGGAAGAAGAAGAAGAAGAGGACGGTATCCAAAAAGTACTTCTCTTATTCACATGCCACCCCCTAAACCCAAATTGTGAACTATCAATCTCAATCAAAATCAATTCCGCATTCACCGTACTCTTCACATTTGGTACCGTTTGACTTTTTTTCTTTTCAAATGACTATCTGGGAAGGAATTTTTAGAGTATGCTGAAGTGACCAGCTGTGTTAATGGCTATTTTTCTGGTGTAGACAAAGAAAGCTAATGTATCTGTAGGGATCTCATTTTACTTGCTGATGAGGTTTTAGTGAATTACCATTATTGTTCACAGTTGTATAACATTCTAACTCATATTTCTTTTTTTTTTTTCAGGCGAAAAAAGCCAGCATAATCTATCCCCTACTAGTCCTAATATTAAGTTCTCTAGCTGTCTCCTACTGCATCCTGAAGGATCTAGAATGGGAAGAACACGTCTCGATCCAACGTGGATGGTGGCTTTTTGCCAGCGGACTATTATTCTTTCCTTCGCTATTTTTGGCGTTGAATAACCTACAAATTCATACGCATGAGGGTAGGAAATTTGTGAGGGCGTATAAGTTGAGTTACAGTGACGTATATGATATTAGTAACAAGTAAGTATGTTACACCACTACTACACAACAAAATCTGTTCGATAGTTCTTCCAAATTTAAATGAATTTATTTATCTTTCACGCTTTTTGGACAGCCCGTATTTTTTCTTTTGAAATTCTCATAAAGAGCCTCTTTATTTGATACCGAACTTGATAGATTTTAAGTATTTTTATTTGACGAAAGATGCCGTGTAACGTTCGCCTTACTGGTTTTTTGATAAAATTTATAGCTAATATCTCTTGCGGAAAAATTAGAAATCTCTTGAGCCATCATGCGTTAAAATCCGTTTAGTGGTTCAAGTTCCACGAGGGAATAAATAACATACACACATACAGTGGCGTGCAGAAGTTTCCGGCCAGTGACATTTCGTACTCTAATTTATTAAAAAAAAGACTAATGATTTTTAATCATCATGAGATGTATGAGATATAGGAAACAAAATAATTATAGTAAAAGAATGTTATTTATGTTTGCGAATATATTTATTATTATTATTCTTATATTTATATGTGCAAAAGTTTCCGGCCACATAATATACATTGACGCAGTAGGACGTTCAAAGACGTATTTACGAATAATAGCGCGTTGAATGTTCACATTTAGTTCATAAAAGGTCGTGGGAGCATAAACATGGCTCGGCATATGCAAATCCAAATTCGTGAGAGAGTAATAAAATTTTCAAAAGAAGGAAAGTCTTCTCGTGAGATTGCTTCATTATTATCGATAGGTAAATCAACCGTGAACGATATTATTGTAAAATACCGTTGTGGATATGGTTTAAAAGATCGTCCGCGTAGTGAAAGACCAAGAAAAACGTCTAAAAAAGTAGATCGTATCATTAAACGCAAATCAACTGTGGATGTCAAGAAAACTGCTACCGAAATTGCACGCGAGCTAAAGGATGAAAACCTAGCTAATGTTAGTCGTAGTACTGTGACACGAAGACTACATGATGTAGGACTTTTTGGCCGTATAGGTATTAAAAACCCATTAATCAGTAAAAAGAATAAGAAGGCCCGATTACAATTTGCCAAAGATCACCTAAATTGGACAATCAAAGATTGGACGAATCTAAATTTAATCTTTTTGGAAGCGATGGTAGACAACATGTACGACGTCCTATTGGTACGAGAAATGATGTTCGGTACCAAATTCCTACTGTAAAACACGGTGGAGGAAGTGTGATGGTTTGGGGAATTTTCGCTGCACAAGGAGTCGGTCCATTGATCGAGATCAACGGAAATATGAACGCTGATATTTACAAGGACATTTTAGAAAACAATTTGTTATCATATGCTGAAGAAACATTGCCGCAGAATTGGATATTTCAGCAGGATAATGACCCCAAACATACATCCAAGTTGTTAAAACGGTGGTTTTCTTGGTGGCTCTTTGCCAGCGGACTATTATTCTTTCCTTCGCTATTTTTGGCGTTGAATAACCTACAAATTCATACGCATGAGGGTAGGAAATTTGTGAGGGCGTATAAGTTGAGTTACAGTGACGTATATGATATTAGTAACAAGTAAGTATGTTACACCACTACTACACAACAAAATCTATTCGATAGTTCTTCCAAATTTAAATGAATTTATTTATCTTTCACGCTTTTTGGACAGCCCGTATTTTTTCTTTTGAAATTCTCATAAAGAGCCTCTTTATTTGATACCGAACTTGATAGATTTTAAGTATTTTTATTTGACGAAAGATGCCATGTGACGTTCGCCTTACTGGTTTTTTGATAAAATTTATAGCTAATATCTCTTGCGGAAAAATTAGAAATCTCTTGAGCCATCATGCGTTAAAATCCGTTTAGTGGTTCAAGTTCCACGAGGGAATAAAAACATACACACATACAGTGGCGTGCAGAAGTTTCCGGCCAGTGACATTTCGTACTCTAATTTATTAAAAAAAAAGACTAATGATTTTTAATCATTATGAGATGTGAGTATAAGATATAGGAAACAAAATAATATAATAAAAGAATATTATTTATGTTTGTGAATATATTTATTATTATTATTCTTATATTTATACGAGGCTGGTTTGAAAAGTCCGTGCAAAGTCCGAGAGATGGCACCACCGGCGCGTATCGAGGTCATGTTTAGTTAGTAGCATCTCTTGAATGAACGCACACCAAGTTTCAGCCATATTGGTCTATTTCTTTGTGTTTGGCATTCGTGTGAATCAAGGAATCGTGTGAATCAAGAAATGACTGGCGGGATAAAGATTTTATTCAAACGAGGAGGTGATTGCAGACACTAATGGATATTTTGCAGACTTGGACAAATCCTATTATTCGAAAGGGATCAACAAACTAGAACATCGTTGGACGAAGTGTATAAGCCTAAAAGGAGACTATGTCGAAAAATAAAAAAGGTTTACCCCAAACACATAAGTAGTTTTTATTTTTGCACGGACTTTTCAAACCAGCCTCGTATGTGCAAGTTTCCGGCCACTTTGTATTACGAGAAAAATTATTAGTCCATATGCTCTACAATATACTTAAATTATATTTTTATGTTAATATTTTGTAGCCATACCCTTTACAGCGATAACAGCCGCACAACGATGTGGCATTGACTCAATTAATCGATTAATACAAGCAGGTGAAATTTTATCCCATTCTTCCTTCAATGATTTGAATAACGCGACTTTATTTAAATATGTATGCTTTCGAACTTGACGATCTAGCATTTCTCATAAGTGTTCTATTACGTTCAAGTCCGGTGATTGAGATGGCCAGCTTAAAACTCTCACATTTGAAGCAGAAAACCACTGTTTTAACAACTTGAATGTATGTTTGGGGTCATTATCCTGCTGAAATATCCAATTCTGCGGCAATGTTTCTTCAGCATATGATAACAAATTGTTTTCTAAAATGTCCTTGTAAATATCAGCGTTCATATTTCCGTTGATCTCGATCAATGGACCGACTCCTTGTGCAGCGAAAATTCCCCAAACCATCACACTTCCTCCACCGTGTTTTACAGTAGGAATTGGGTACAGAACATCATTTCTCGTACCAATAGGACGTCGTACATGTTGTCTACCATCGCTTCCAAATAGATTAAATTTAGATTCGTCTGAGAAAGCTACTTTTTTCCAATCTTTGATTGTCCAATTTAGGTGATCTTTGGCAAATTGTAATCGGGCCTTCTTATTCTTTTTACTGATTAATTGTTTTTTAATACCTATACGGCCAAAAAGTCCATCATGTAGTCTTCGTGTCACAGTACTACGACTAACATTAGCTAGGTTTTCATCCATTTCGGCAGCAGTTTTCTTGACATCCGCAGTTGATTTGCGTTTAATGATACGATCTACTTTTTTAAACGTTTTTCTTGGTCTTCCACTACGCGGACGATCTTTTAAACCATATCCACAACGATGTTTTACAATAATATTGTTCACGGTTGATTTATCTATCGATAATAATGAAGCAATCTCACGAGAAGACTTTCCTTTTGAAAATTTTATTACTATCTCACGAATTTGGATTTGCATATGCCGAGCCATGTTTATGCTCCCACGACCTTTTAGGAACTAAATGTGGACATTCAACGCGCTATTCTTTTTAAATACGTCTTGGAACGTCCTACTGCGTCAACGTATATTATGTGGCCGGAAACTTTTGCACATATAAATATAAGAATAATAATAAATATATTCACAAACATAAATAACATTCTTTTACTATATTATTTTGTTTAATATATCTCATACTCACATCTCATCTATAATATATATAAAATGCAACGTCTCTCTGTCTGTCTGTCTGCCGTTAGTGCGCCTATCACTGAAGAACCACTTATCCGATTTACATACTTGTTTTTTTTAAAACATACATATGTTCTCTGGCCAGGTTATAGGCTATATTTTATTACGATAGGTAGCAAATAGTGAATGATGTCGGAAATAAGTTTGCGGCTAGCGCGTGCCTTTGCAATACACAGCCGAAACCATTAAATATGGAACAATATTATGTAGCAAAGAATATCTGTAATGTATAATCTATAATATATATAAAATGCAATGTATCTCTGCCTGTCTGTCTGTCTGTACATTAGTGCGTTTATCACGCGGGAACCACTTATCCGATTTACCTCTCTTTTTTTAAATTCATACATATATTCTTTGGCCAGGTTATATAATAATAATAATAATCTATATCTACAATATATATAAAATGCAATGTTTGTCTGTCTGTCTGTCTGTCCGTGAATGCGCTTATCCCTTGAGAACCACTTATCCGATTTACGTAATTTTTTCAATTCATACATATGTTCTCTGACCAGGTTATAGGTATATATTTTATTACATCTATAATATATATAAAATGCAACGTATCTTTGTCTGTCTGTCTGTCTGTCCGTTAGTGCGCTTATCACTGGAGAACCGATTTTCGTACTTTTTTTTTTTTTAAACATACATATGTTCTCCGGCCAGGTTATAGGCTATATTTTATTACGATAGGTAGCATAAGGAATGAGCAGTGACAATAATAGTAAATGAAGTCGGACAAAGTTTGCCGCTAGCGCGTTCTCTTGCAATACACAGTCCAAACCATTAAATATGGAACAATATTATGTAGCAGAGAATATCTATAATATATATATAAAATGCAGTGTCTCTCTGTCCGTCTGTCTGTCTGTCCGTCCGTTAGTGTGCTTATCACTGGAAAACCACTTATCCGATTTACGTGCTTTTTTTTTAAACATACGTATGTTCTCTGGCCAGGTTATAGGATATATTTTATTAGGTGACATAAGGAATAAGAAGTGACGATAATAGTGAATCAAGTCGGAGAAAAGTTTGCCGCTAGGGCGTTCTCTTGCAATACACTCCCTAAACCATTAAATATGGAACAATATCAAGTAGCAAAGAATACAATGTATATAAAATGCAACGTCTCTCTGTCTGTCTGTCTGTCCGTTAGTGCGCTTATCACTCGAGAACCACTTATCCGATTTACGTGTTTTTATAAATTTATACATATGTTCTATATAATTCCATATAAGCCTAGATAATGGGAGATAAGGTGAGATAATGGGAGATAAGGAGAAATAATGGGAGATAAGTCGAGATAAGCCTCGATAATGGGAGATAAGTATAAATAATGGGAGATAAGGAGAGATAATGGGAGATAAGCAGAGATAAGTCCAGATAATGGGAGATATGGTGAGATAATGGGAGATAAGGAGAAATAATGAGAGATAAGGAGAAATAATGGGAGATAAGTCAAGATAAGCCTAGATAATGGGAAATAAGGTGAGATAATCGGAGATAAGGAGAAATAATGGGAGATAAGGAGAAATAATGGGAGATGAGCAGAGATAAGCCTAGATAATGGAAATTATGTAGAGATAATGGGAAATAAGGAGAAATATTGGGAGATAAGGAGAAATAATGGGAGGTATTTTATTACGTTGGGTAACATAAGGAATAAGCAGTGACGATAGTAATGAATCAAGTCCACGCGAGCGGAGCCGCGGGCCCGGCTAGTAATGATCTAAAATCATTAGTCTTGTTTTTTATTAGTGTTCCGTACGGAACACTTATAAGATCACTTCGGTGTCTGTCTGTCTGTCTGTCTGTCTGTCTGTCACACCCGATTTTCTCGGAAACTATTTGACATAGAAAGGTGAAATTTGGTAATAATATAGGAATTGATGGCCTCATCAGAGCCATGTAGTTTTGAGAATTAAATTTTGACTTAGGGGGTTGGTTTTGGGGGGTGAAGTCGGAAGTGAAAAAAAATTTTTTTTACTAGGTCAACGAGTGTGGTGTCAAATGAAAGCTTGTGAAAACACGAGTAAAAAATATATATATAATATTATACTTGCGCGCACTTTTCTTTGTATTATTTTTAAAAATTCGCGAAAAATCGCTGTCCCGGGCCTTATCTCGAAAAGTACTTATCAAAAAATTTCGAAAAAATTCTGGAATATTTTCCACGGGGTGTAGATTGAATGAAAATTATCACGAGTGCATTACCTTTAATAATTTATATGGTATATAAAAAAAACAAAAATTTCAAGGTCATCAGATTTCAGTAAAGATTGGAAACAAACTTTGTTGAAAACTCATTTGGGGTGTGTTTTGTGAAGTCACTGATCATTTTATACCACCGTAACATAAATTTGGACTTAAGAGGTTCGTTTTGAGGGGTGAAATCGGAAGTGAAAAAAATTTTTTTTTACTAGGTCACCGAGTGTGGTATCAAATGAAAGCTTGTGAAAACACGAGTAAATATATATATATATATATATATATATATACATATATATATATATATATATATATATATATATATATATATATATATATATGTATTATTTTTAAAAATTCGCGAAAAAATCGCTGTCCCCTACCTTATCTCGAAAAATACTGATCAAAAAATTTTGAAAAAATTTTGGAATATTCTCCACGGGGTATAGATTGAACGAAAATTATCACGAGTGCATTACCTTTAATAATTTATTTGGTATATAAAAAAAAAACAAAATTTCAAGGTCACCAGTTTTCAGTAAAGCCCTAACAAAAATTTTTATTTTAAAAATAATCAACGTACGGAACACTAATTGTGCAAGTTCAACTTGCACTTGACCGGTTTTTTTTAGTAAATTAGAGTAGGAAATGTCACTGGCCGGAAACTTTTGCACGCCACTGTACGTCAAAAACATTACCTTTCTTGCCTATACAGTCGGATAATAATTTTATTTGTTCATTTTTAGGTGTGTTTCAGCTGTACAAGGCCTTTTCTGTTGCTTGACTGGTCTCACCTCTATACGGTATTCCTGTCCGAAGGATATTTTGAAGACATCACACTATATCTCAGAAGCATATGCTTGGTTCGGAGCAGCATATTTCGCTTATGACATTTGGTCCATGTTTAAAGTGTGGAGTGCTAAGGTAACAACATTTCTTTTACAATATAGTAGTTTATTTTATGTTAACAAAATAATTTAACGTTTAGACTGGACATATATTTTGAACAAAAAAATACACCAGTAATTAGAAACACTTCACAAAGTTTATTTTCAAGTTATGTAATACTATCTTTCAAAAATCGTTTCCCTATTTCGATGCAATCGTCGTCTTCGTGAATTCCAATCAATGTTCTGAGGCTTGTCCCTGGGATTTTTTGCTAGTTAGGTGTTTTCCAAGTAATGGGGAGCAGGCCCATTGCCTCAACCCCCCAACTTGGAGGATCGGGTAATTTATCGTCGAGGTTTTCTTCACCTAGTCCTTGATGTGCTAACATCCGTCTGCAAGGCAACAGTGAATGTGATTTTGTACAAGTGCTAAAGTCAGGGATGCCACTTACGCCGGATCTACCGAATTCGAAGAATAACTCTTCTTCCCCTTCTCCGCCGTTGTGGTCTTCATTCGTAACCCCGGATAAGGGGGCTAGCTTCCCGGGCCAGGAAACCCCTGGAATCTGCGGTGGACAGGGATTGATTAACATTCCCTGACAGGATTATCCCTAAGGAGCTCCTTCCGCTACCCCCTCTAAATACCGGTGAGTTCATTGATGCTTGTGAGGAGTATATATATATATATATATATATATATATATATATATATATATATATATATATATATATATATATATATATATATATATATATAAAATGCAACGTCTCTCTGTCTGTCTGTCCGTTAGTGCGCTTATCACTGGAGAACCACTTTTCCGATTTGCGTACTTTTTTTTTTTAAACATACATATATTCTCTGGCCAGGTTATAGGCTATATTTTATTACGATAGGTAGCACAGGGAATGAGCAGTGACGATAATAGTGAATGAAGTCGGAAAAAAGTTTGCCGCTAGCGCGTTCCTTTGCAGTACACAGCCTAAACCATTAAATTTGGAACAATATTATGTAGCAGAGAATATCTATAATATATATAAAATGCAATGTCTCTCTGTCTGTCTGTCTGTCCATTAGTGTGTTTGTCAGGCGAGAACCACTTATCCGATTTACGTGTCTTTTTTTAAATTCATACATATATTCTTTGGCCAGGTTATATAGTAATAATAATAATCTATATCTATAATATATGTAAAATGCAACGTCTCTCTGTCTGTCTGTCTGTCCGTTAGAGCGCTTATTTCTCGAGAACCACTTATCCGATTTACGTGATTTTTTAAATTCATACATATGTTCTCTGACCAGGTTATATAATAATAATAATAATCTATATAATATATATAAAACGCAACGTCTCTGTCTGTCTGTCTGTCCGTTAGTGTGCGAGAACCACTCATCCGATTTACGTGATTTTTTTTTAATTCTTAATATATTTCAAAAAAAATCTATAATATATATAAAACGTAACGTCACTCTGTCTGTCTGTCTATCCATTACTGCGCTTAGCACTCAAGAACCACTTATCCAATTTACGTGTTTTTTTTTTTATAAAATACAAAGTGAATAAACAGAGACAAAATGCTAATATGTAGGAAAAAAGATGGAAGTATAGCAGTAAGCTTCGCAGAAAGACTGAATAGATGGGGGAATACTTTACAGAAACACTAAATGGAGATGAATGAGAAATAGGAAGCAAAATTAACTGAAGGGCAGCAGGAGACAAATAAACCCTGCAAAGAAGAAATAAGGGAAATACTCAGAACCCAAAAAAAAATAAGGCCTCGGGTGGAAATTGTAGAACTGATAAAAGCTGGAGGAGTAGATCTGGAAAATGAAATATGCCGGTTGGTGCAAGAAATATGGGAAACAGAAAAGATGCCAGTGAGCTGGAGAGAGTCGCTTATTTGTCCAATATACAAAAAAGGAGAAAAAACTATATACGCTAATTATAGACCAATAGCCTTACTGGATGTCGTGTATAAGATAGTATTATCAAAAACAGACTAGCAGAGAAAGCCGAGTCTATTCTGGGAGAGTACCAGTGTGGATTCAGGAAAAATAGATCGGTTACAGACCAGATATTTTCGATTAAGCAAATCCAAGATAATAGCTTAGAACAAAATTTGGCACTACACTTGGTCTTTGTGGAGTTCAGAGAAACATATGACTCTGTAAATAGAGAAGGACTCTACAAGATAATGGAAGAACTAAAAATTCCAAGTAAATTGATTCACATGGTGAGAATGACCCTGAATGACACATAAAATAGAGTGTTGGTTGAGGGCAAAGTATCAGACAAGTTTAAGGTGAAAAAAGGATTAAGACAGGAGGAACCAGTGTCGACATGTCTATTTAATTTGGTACTAGAGAAGATAATCCGGGAGTCAGAAATAAAAACAAATGGAACGATATACCAACAAACCTGCCAATGCTTGGCCTAAGTGGATGATGTAGCAGTGATTGCAAGAGCAAAAGAGGACCTCAAAAAAGCCATAAGTAGGATAGAAGAAAGGAGAAGGATAAGAGGACTAAAGATAAATGAGGAAAAAACAAAAATACATGGAAATTACAAAGAAGAAGGATAATAAAAACAACAAAACTTTAGATATAATAAACAACTTAGGGAAAAGATATATGTTTGAAAAAGTAGACAAATTTAATTATCTGGGAGTAACAATAACAGAGAGTGGACAAGAAAGGACGGAGATACAAGAAAGAATAGCGAAAGGACAGAGATGTTTGGGGGCAATGAATCCAATATTGAAATCAAAGAATGTATCAAGAAAAACAAAGGAAAGAATATATACGACAGTTGTCAGACCCACGGTGACATATAGATGCGAACCGTGGAAACTGAATGCAAGAGAAAAGGAGACGTTGGAGGTGTGGGAAAGGAAAACTTTGAGAAGAATCTACGGAGGAAGGAAAGAAGAGGGACTGTGGAGAAGAAGAACAAACTACTACGAATTAAAATGCCTATATACTAAACCTTTTATAAGCCAAATCATAATAAGCCAGCGATTAGGATGGTTGGGACACGTGGCAAGGATGAAGGAAGAAAAACAGGCAAAGCAAGCCCTATGAGGAGTGGTTGGAAGAAGAGGCAAGGGTAGACCTCGATCTACATGGATTCAGGCAGTAAAGTAAGATCCGGAGTTGATGGGAATTCCGGGAAAAGCTAACAGGAGACAAAAAGAAGTGGAGACAAGTATGCAACCAAGCCATGGGCCTTTAAGGCCCCTTGAGCTATATAATAATATAAACATAACGAATAAGCGGTGACGATAAAGGTGAATCGAGTCCACGCGAGCGGAGCCGCAGGCACGGCTAGTATATATATATATATATATATATATATATATATATATATATATATATATATATATATATATATATATATATATATATATATATATATATATATATATATATATATATATATATATATATATATATATATATATATATATATATATATATATATATATATATATATATATATATATATATATATATATATATGACTGACCGGATTTCATAGAGAGGGAAAAAAAATGTCGGAATCTTGTTCGTCTGGACCCCACAAAACGATTCCCCTTTCCAGATATTGAGATAGCCGAAATTTGAGCTCGATTAAACGACATTAACCCGTGCCGCTCGTCGCTCGAAGTTTGAAAAAATCCAAATTTTTGGCCAAAAAGCTGACATATGGAGCCATAACTCCAGAATGGTAAATAATAGAAACACGCTTAATATCTCAAAAGAAAGCTAATGTTGTTCTTCAAAATTTATATTCTATACATAATTGTTGTTATTTTAAGTCAAACAGAGTTACAACAGCCTTTAGCCCCAAAAACGTGACCTGGTACCACTAGGAGCATATTTCGTATATTTTGTTATTAAGTGATAAATTTTGCTTTTTTTTGGTATATTTTTGAGTTTAAAGTAGAAATATAATAAAAAAAAAAGTAATACTGATAAGTCTAATGACATTTTTTATTTTAAAAAACAGACACAGAAAAAATACAGACGTAGTACCCACATGAGTTGATAATTTTACATAGTTATCTAATCTATTCTAGAGCTTTTGTTAAAGTAGTTTTTAAAACGTCAGGATATAATGCTCGGCATTTACTTACAACTTGCAGGACATATTGCTTTTGGTCTTCATCTTTTGTCAGAAGGTCGTTAAAGTCGGTTATTAATTTAACACCACGCTCAGCCATATCATTAACTACTTTTAATGTTTTGACAATTTTCAATCCTTCTTGGAAGTCATTATTTTGAGGCCAGGTGTTTGGATGTTGTCTTAGGATATCTGTTTTTATATTAAATTGGTTAAAGAATGTAAACGTTTCTTTGGTAAGTAAATTTACCAATCCTCCATCAACTACCTCTTTTAAGTTTTCTTTCCTAACTTTTGGATTTACAACCCTAGCGTGCTGTGATGGTTCATCTGTGCTACTGAGCAATTTATTAGCCATTAACAACTTTTCATCGTCTGTAATGGTGGGATCAAAAAACGATAATCCCACCAACTTTGCATTCAAATACCACAAATGGTTCGAAAATTTGGTCAGGGCTATTTCTGCAATGTCGTTGTCACATTCTTTATAGTCTAACAGACTATGCAAAATACCTAAATCTTGCTTTGGTGCAAGATGAGCTTTTGGAGCATTGAACCAAGCTTTACAATAAATTTTAACTAGGAAAACAGAAATGGCACGCACAGAACTTTCTTCTTCTTTAGACATCTTAAATTGACGACGAAAAATGAACATTTTTAAGCAGTAAATAACCTTTGCCATCCACCTAGCGTGATGAATGGCTCCTGGAGTTCTAAAACCCACAACATTGCCGTCTAGTGATCCAACAAATACGAGAACCAACTGCAATAGCTCCTTGTAGTCATCTCTGGGTGACTCTCAGTTAATTTGGTCTCGAATTCAGCAGTAACATTTGCAATTACTTCTGGAGTTAGCTGCTTTTGTATTAGATTGTCACTGATACCTGTGTCGTATTTTTCTTTGTCTATCTTGGGCCACGCAGTGAGGAATCTCTTGAAAATGTCTGGATGAGGTCCAGTGGTTGATCCCATTTTTGTGTTGAATACGCCTCTTAACAGAATTTCCAAGATATGGTGACGGCAAGCTAGGTATAACAATTCTCTTCCTAACATTTGCTCCAATATGACGCATGCTCCTTTGAGTCTTCCCGTGTTGGATGCTGTAGTGTCGAAGCACATCTCCTTGACGGTGTTGAGAAGACCCCATTCATGTAGGCATTCATATACGGCTACGGCTTGCTCCTCTCCAGAGCTGTTTGCTGTTACAGGAACTCCCAGCAGCTGTTCCTTTTCGCCATATGAAATAACTATAGCTATTCGCTCACATTGTTTATTTTTTAAAACACCTGGTAAAAGTTTACCGTCCCAATGGACAACCGCGGGCTCTTTTTCAGGAATGTTTACCTTATCAAAAATTTTTTTATTATATTGTTCTCTGAACATTTGCCTTCTATCATGTAATAAAATTTTCGAGACTTTGTACTCAAGAGGGTCAAGGTTTAGTGCTTCTAGAGTAGCTATTAAAATTCTCGTGGCATTTCTGTCGGATACCTTACATCGATCTAATAAAATGGACATTTTCATGTTTAAAATCTCTTTAACGCCCCTTGCAAATGAAACTTTCATCCTCTTGCTCTCAGATGGTCCTGGATCTTCTGCAGCTTCTTCAGGGATGTCCATTTCCTCCAAGCTCTCAAGTTCCTGGTAGATGCTGTCCTCTTCAGTGTCTTCTTCTCCTTCTTCGAACTTGTCTTCATCATCCGTCTCTAAGAAGCAACAAAAGAAAGAGAAAAAAAAGACTATAAAAACTTGTCGGTTTTAGCAGAATAGTAATAATACATAGGTACTAAATTACCTACTTCTAATTATCAAAAGGTATTATTTAAAAAATATAAACTCAATCATAAAGATGCCAAATCATGCTCTCATCACAATTTTCTTTCAATTATAATGAAACTATTTACTTATTTGTTTATCTATTTTTTAGAATACTAATAATAAAAAAAAAAACTCACCAATATCAAAAGTTGCTTCTTGGATTTGTCGGTTCATTTTTGCAAGTTCCTTTTGCACCTTGATTTCTTCAGCTCGAGACAACTTGAGATCCACTCCAGTCATGGAACCTGGGCTGCCCTTCTGCCTCTGTTTCACGAGAAACGACTTATCTTCTTCCGATTTCATCAGAGCCAAGGCATCTTGTTGAACAATATCAAAGAGATCATCCAACTTTTCAACAAACTGTTTAAATTTGTTTTTTGGCCGTTTTCGATGTTTTCTTCCGGTCTTTTTGAAGAGTTCTCCACTCTGCGTGAAGTTTTTCCAGCTTAGTAATTGCATCTTGCTCATGTTTAGTCGGGATTCGAGCTTTCTCCCAAAAAATGAACACTTCTCGTATTGTAAGTTTTGCTGATTCTCTTACAGTTAATTTCACAATACATAAATTATAAAATAAAGCACACAAAACTTGACGATTTGAGGGTAGTTTACAACCGATGATCTGGTGAATGGGATAGCCCACAAGAAATATTTTATCCTTGGTCCGGCTTTGTACACCTGATGTAGATGCCATTTCAGAGGCCAATAGGTAAATAACAGTTAACTTGGAAAATGAAACAAAATATATTGCAAACTTTAATTTCAATAAAATGTTTTCAAATGTCTTTTAAAATAATACTATAATAATTATAAAAACAATAACACACACACACACTTGGAAAATTAAAAAAAAAAAAAAACGTTAAGATATCTTCACTAGATAATTGTTCGATCATTAACCAGCTCAAAGGCACTTTAGAAACTAAACCGAATAAATAAAAGGTCGGTTGTACGCTGAAGTAAAATCACCATCCCTAAAATAGAAATTAGATTCACCCTCCTTTTTACCTGTCACACGGGTCTTTCTTTGGTAAACTAGTCAGGTAATCCCCATATAATAAAAGATTAAATTTGAACAAAAGGCTCTTTATGTTTGAAAATTGAGTTCCAAAATACTTTTTAACAAAAAAAATGTTAATTCCGAGACACATTATGTAAAAACCCGTAAAATTCTTAGAATACTCCCAAACTGGCTCCTACTGGTACCAGGTCACGTTTTTGGGGCTAAAGGCTGTTGTAACTCGGTTTGACTTAAAATAACAACAATTATATATATAGAATATAAATGTTGAAGAACAATATTAGCTTTCTTTTGAGATATTAAGCGTGTTTCTATTATTTTCCGTTCTGGAGTTATGGCTTTTTGGCCAAAAATTTGGATTTTTTCAAACTTTGAGCGACGAGCGGCACGGGTTAACGTCGTTTAATCGAGCTCAAATTTTGGCTATCTCAATATCTGGAAAGGGGAATCGTTTTGTGGGGTCCAGACGAACAAAATTCCGGCATCGATTTTTTGCGGTCACCCTGATATATATATATATATATATATATATATATATATATATATATATATATATATATATATATATATATATATATATCGAAACTAACGTAAGTAAAGACGGTAGAACCGAAAAAGAAGTGGAGAGTAGAATAAGTAAAAGAAAGGCGGTCATAAGGCACCTAAACTTTGTTCTGTAGTCGAAGGACATAACATCACAGAGAAAGCACCTCATTTTTAATGTAGTATTTAAGAAATCGATTGTGAAACTTGGGAATTGACGAAACGATTAGAACCGAAACTAATGGCACTCGAAATGGATAACTGGCGAAGATCGGCTAGAATGGATAGAGTGGAAAGTAAAAAACCACTATTATTGATGAAGTTCAACAACAGCAACTTATATGGTACGAACACACGGAAAGAATGGAAGAACACCGAATACCAAAGATGGTTCTAAAGTGGGTACCAAGCGAAAGGAGGAGAACAGGGCCACCAAGAGCTACATGGTTTGAGGGTGTTCAGAGAGCAAGACCGGATTGATGATGTAATACTACCTTAATAACAGTTTGTCATACATATCTCAGTAACATCAAACCGATATCTGATTTTTAGTGCTGATACTGTGATAAGTATTTTGAGTTTTGTTCTCTTCTCTGTCTATCCTAGCTCGGCTGATGAGTCGTGATACGATACGCGTCCAAAGAGTTTTCAACAGATGAGGGAATAGTAAATAACTGCTGAAAAATAGATTTTGTACAGTTTTAGTAGTTGATATTGATACTGACGGATATTGTTACATCCTCGCCGATATATCCAGATTATATAGAAAAACGGGTCTAAGTCTCTATTCTGACGGGGAGGTGATCGGTAAAAAAAACTTATTAAACCGAGAATATTCTTATTTCTCTGAGAAAAATTATGAAATGCCATAAAAAAATATATTCAAAAATGCTTTATATACGAGGCTGGTTTGAAAAGTCCGTGCAAAAATAAAAACTACTTATGTGTTTGGGGTGAACCTTTTTTATTTTTCGACATAGTCTCCTTTTAGGCTTATACACTTCGTCCAACGATGTTCTAGTTTGTTGATCCCTTCAGAATAATAGGATTTGTCCAAGTCTGCAAAATATCCATTAGTGTCTGCAATCATCTCCTCGTTTGAATAAAATCTTTGTCCCGCCAGCCATTTGTTCAAACTGGGGAACTAATAGTAGTCCGAGGGAGCCAAGTCTGGAGAATAGGGGGGATGTGAAACGAGTTGGAATCCTATTTCCATTAATTTTGCGACCACAACTGCTAAGGTGTGTGCTGGTGCGTTGTCGTGATGGAAAAGGACTTTCTTGTGGGCCAATCGCGGGCGTTTTTCTTGCAGCTCGGTTTTCAAACGGTCCAATAACGATGAATAATATTCACCTGTAATAGTTTTAGCCTTTTCCAGATAGTCGATGAGGATTATCCCTTGCGAATCCCAAAAGACAGTCGCCATAACCTTTCCGGCCGAAGGAACGGTCTTCGCCTTTTTTGGTGCAGATTCCCCCTTGGTAACCCATTGTTTAGATTGTTGTTTGGTCTCAGGAGTATAGTAATGTATCCATGTTTCATCCACAGTGACGAAACGACGCTTAAAGTCCCCCGGATTCTTCTGGAACAGCTGCAAACCATCCTTGCAACACTTCACACGATTCCGTTTTTAGTCAAGCGTGAGCAGTCGCGGCACCCATCTTGCGGATAGCTTTCTCATGTCCAAAAGTTTATGCAAAATATTATGTACCCGTTCAGTCGAGATGCCCACAGCACTAGCAATCTCACGCACCTTAACTCTTTTGTCATCCCTCACCATATCATGGATTTGATCAATGATTTCTGGAGTCGTAACCTCCACAGGCCGTCCAGAACGTTCAGCGTCACTTGTGCCCATATGGCCAGTCCGAAAATTTTGAAACCACTTATAAACTGTTCTAATCGAAGGTGCAGAGTCACCATAATGTTTATCAAGCTTCTCTTTAGTCTCCTGAGGTGTTTTGCCTTTTATAAAGTAATGTTTAATCACCACACGAAATTCTTTTTCGTCCATTTCTTGAAAATCACTCGACTTCCTTGATTCACACGAATGCCAAACACAAAGAAATATACCAATATGGCTGAAACTTGGTGTGCATTCATTCAAGAGATGCTACTAACTAAACATGACCTCGATACGCGCCGGTGGTGCCATTTCTCGGACTTTGCACGGACTTTTCAAACCAGCCTCGTATATGGCGGTCTTAAATCCATTTTAAGGCAGTTCTGAACACCCTCTCTTTCAGATTTAGTATCAGTTGAATCTTGATCTTGACTTTGAGAGATACTGTAACAGTACTTACACAAGTTCCTTCCGAGCTATAGACTTGGTCTGTATATAATATGTCAGGTCATTTATTGGTGATAAACTTTTATATTGATAGTACAAAGCTATTAGAGATTATAAAAAATACTTTTATTGTTGGTAATTACGTTTTATGTGTTCTTGCGTCATTACTTAAATCGTTCCGGAGACATTTTTTTCATAGCAGTTACATAAAGTGTTTCAGAAAAAAGTAGTTAATCCAGTATATAAAAAGATTTTGTATATATAGTAATTATCGTAAGTGATTATTTAAACAAGACATAATAATATTCATATGCTTTTGAGAACCAGAACGTCAAATTTAATTGAAATTTTTCGTAGCCTATTAAAGTTTATCGGGCGAAAATTTGAAGAAAATTAATCACTTTGAAATATTTGTATAGTAACTCTACTTTCTTTAAGAAAAGGCACAAAATACTTTTCAGTAACAATTTTGATATCTTACAGAATTAAAAGACGCCTTTAGAACCCCGAACACAGTCGCGCTTAAATGTTTTTTCTTTTATATACTTGGCTGATTTGTATATATTTTGTTACAGAAAAGAATGGAATTTTTGTCGGAAACGTATTTCTGATATCTGGAGTTTAATATAACTTTAGCATAAAATATTTCTTCCCAACAATAATTTCGTAGTTAGGGGTATGGTAACGCCAAAAAGTTGATTTAACTTATGCTGATGCCGTCGCTGTCATGCTGACGGCATCGAAAGCTCATCATCCAGGGAAAAGTAGAGGACAAACAAAAGAGAGGTCAAACCACAAATCGCCACATCGACCAAATAAAGAAATTAACAAAGAGGTCGTTTAATGACGTCATGCACACAGCGGAGGGCCATGAGGGGTGGAGGAACGTGGCAAGCTTGGTTGCATAAGAGGTCGCGACGTTCAGAATCGAACCGCGATCAGAAAGAAATGATTTGAAAATATGAAATTTTCCAAAGAGTACTTCTATAAAGTTTTAAAAAATGACAGCCAAACGTATCAGTGTAATAATGTCTTAGATCATTTGTTATAAATATTTATAATAATTATATTTTAATTCTTCTATAATAGAAATAATTTCATTGTTATGGCTAGTATAGGCTGCATTTGTGGATGCCACTAAAAGAAGTCCATCATCTAGTTCATTAATATTATCGTCGTATACATAGTCTGTCAGCTTAAAGTTAAACCATCTCCATCCTTCTATATTTCTGTTATATATATATATATATATATATATATATATATATATATATAGAGAGAGAGAGAGAGAGAGAGAGAGAGAGAAGACCTATATAGAGTACACCCATAAAGCGATTGGGAAGAATATTATAAGAAGCTGCTAACAGAAAACAGATAAGAATTCCGAGAAGAGAACCCTGAACTAAGCTATGAAGAAGTAAAGAAGACAATAAAAACACTCAAAAATAATAAATCTGCAGGGCCTGGGTGTGTGGTAAATGAAGTGATTAAGTACGGGTCTAATAAATTACATCGAATGCTGAGAAACATGTTCCACAGAGCGATAAATGGAGAAAAAAAAAAATACCAGAGGAATGGTCAGAAGCTTATATAGTATCTATATTTAAAAAGGGAGACCGTAGAAAATGCACAAACTATAGAGGCCTAAGCATAATATCGAGTATGTAAATTGGACAAGACCAAGCAGGACGGCCGGAAAATTATGTATAGACCACATATACACTATAAAACAAAGAATGGAAGAAAAATTGGCAAAGAATAGAGAAGTTCATCTAGCCTTCATAGACATAAGAAAGTCCTATGACTCAGTACCAAGACAAAGATTATGGAACGCAATGAAAGAAATAGGCATTGACAAATAACTAATATACGCAGTAAAAGCTCTCTGCGAAAACAGCACAGTGAACATAAAAATAGGACATAAAATAGGGAAGAGACTCCAAACATCAAAATGCCTATTACAAGGATGCTCTACATCCCCAACACTATTCAAAATATACCTCGAACAAACATTAAAATGGAAGCAAAAATGCAGTGGAATGGGAGTCCCAATACGAGAAGATTACTTATATACTCGTTTCACAGACGACCAAGTAATCAAGACCTCAGTTATGTGGTAAGAAAACTGAAAGAAGAATACACTAAAGCAGGATTAGCAATAAACTTTGATAAAACGGAATATCTAACAACAAAGGAGGAAAACGTAGAGAATCTAGAAGTCGATAATGAAATAATAATCGAAGGAACCGATAGATTTAAATATTTAGGAACCATCATTTCAAAAAACACAACATCAGAAGAAGAGGTTAAAGCTAGATTAGGACAAACGCGGTCATGCATAAGACAATTAAATTCGATCCTGTGGGACAAGCACATTACAAAGAGAAACAAAACACGCATATACAAATCAATAATACAAAGCATAATGACGTACGGGTCAGAAACATGGACGATCAACAAAAGAAACAAATCTAAAATTAACGCGGTAGAGATGGAGTATTAGAGAAGATGTTGTAGAGTGACACGTATGGAGAGAATAACAAATAAAGAAATAAGAAGCAGAATGAACATCAAAGAGAACGCAATAAACACCATTGAAGAAAAACGATTAAAATGGTATGGACACATAAGACGGAGCGAAGGTAATAGGTGGATAAAGAAAATAACGGAGTGGAGCCCTATAGGGAGAAGAAAAAGAGGAAGACCCAGACGGTCGTGGAGAGACGATGTGGACGAGGCTATGGAGGACAGGGGTCTAACAGATGGATACTGGGAAGATAGAAACGGATGGAATCAAAGGCTGAGAGAAGGAAGACAGCGTCAGCTGTAGAAAATACATATATATATATATATATATATATATATATATATATATATATATATATATATATATATCAAAACACTGCCTCGCTAATACATACTTCGTCTATTCAGGCCAAAAGTATAAACAAATAGAAGGTGGGCTCTCCATTGTCACCAGCACTAGCTAATCTATACATGGAGCATTTCGAAACACTAGCTCAAGAAACTGCTCCACATAAACCGAAAACATGGCTACGATACGTAGATGACACTTTTGTGGTATGGCAACACGGTGAAGACAACTTAAACAAGTTCCTGGAACACCTTAACAACATACATCCAAACATTAAATTTACAATGGAAAGGGAAGCAGCAGAACAACTACCATTCCTAAATGTCTTGCTTCAAAGAAAAATTAGATGGTTCTTTGTCTCACTCAGTATATAGAAAACCGACACATACAAACAGATACTTAAATGCCAGCTCACATCATCACCCAGCCCAACTCTTCTCCGTTGCCAAATCCTTAGCTCACCGATCAGAAACCCTAACAGACAAAGAACATTTGCAACAAGAAACCAAGCTCCTTCGAAACGTTTTACTTTCAAATGGATATAGTCAAAACACGATCCGGCGGGCCCTAAATAAACAACACAAACAGGAAAGAAAGACATATACTACAAAAGCATTTCTCCCATATGTAAAAGGCTGTAACATTCATTTTTTCCTAGATTTTAAGACCATGTAATGTTACTGATTTTTCCATTTCAAATTGTACTTATTTTCATTTTTGTTCCGAACGGTATATTAAACAGGGATTCCCAGACGTTTGGTATATAGTGAGTTGTGCGGGTTCCTGACTGAACCTCTCGCTACGCCGCGATTGGTGGAATGTTTGATCGGCAGTTTTGATTGGAGCGTCGTGATATTACTGGCAAAAGTCGCACGATTATTTAAGGTCCGCAGACCGTAAATCGAGGTTGTTTTCCATCTAGCCGCAACCAGGCAGTACCATCAAGCCGCTGCCGGGCTGTTTTCCATCTAGTCGCAGCCAGGCAGTACCGTCTAGCCGAGAGGCTATTTTCCATCTAGCCGAAGTAGGCTAATTTTCATCAGAGCCGCTAAGTAAAAGCACCAGTGTCTTAAATAAAAGCCGTAGTGGGCTTTCTAAGTGTTTGTTAAGAAAAAGTGTGAAATCGGGCGTAGTCGATCACAGCAGGAATAAAAAACAGTAAGTCAACAAAACTCCCTTCAATAGACTTATTCGAGAGTAGCGCCTTAACTGCAATGTAAAACAGACTAAAAAGTGAAGTGTAAAGCACGATTTCTCGTCTTCGGGGGTTATAATAGTCTGAAATTTTAATGTAACAACTACTAGTTAGGCTAGAATTTGTTAGGTAAAACTGTAAAGGTTAGAACTTTTCATTTTAAAAAACAAGAATAAATTTTCTTTTTTTGATTTAAAGCTAGTGTCTCACTGAATATTTATTTTTCTTTTCAGGATAAGTTGTACTAGACTAATTCTTTTCAGTAATACCCATAAAACCCTTCAGCATTTTTCCATTTTTTTAGCTGAAGTTAGATCCTTTCTATTTTAAAATGGATGGTGCCCAAAATTTGTACAGCTAAAGCTTTTTAAAAAATAGAAAAAAAAATTCCAAAAAGACGTACAAAAATTATCTCTTACCCATATCTCTCTACCAAGGAAAACTGAGCTAGTGTTTCTTTAATTTCTTTAGTTCTTTTAAAATCATTAGTCACTCAATTCATTATCAGAAATTAAAGCGGGGCTGCAAGAAAATTGTGCTCAAGCTTGGGGTGTCCAATATTCAAACGGTACAAAATGACGCAGTGTACGTGGGGCGCAATTAAACACCTTTTCATAAGTTACAAAATGACACCACAACGTGCGGGCAAGTTCCAATGTTACAAAATTGCGCTCAAGCGTGGGACAAACAACTTCTCACAGGGTACAAAAAAAACAAGCCTCAAACTGAGGACAGTTTCACACCTTACAAAATTACGCCCAAGCTTGGGGCAACATTTTTTCACACGTTACAAGGCATCACAGACAAAATAGGAAGACTTCTAGGAAAACACCAAATTGAGACCATTTACACAACCGACCAAAAAATTAAAGATATTTTACCTACACCAAAAGACATTATAGCCTTAGAAGACCAAGGTGTATATGAAATTCCGTGTCAGGACTGCGGTCTTTCATACATAGGCCAAACAAACAGGAAAATTAGTGCCAGAAGAGACGAGCACAAAAACGCCGTAAAACAAAAATCCACCACCTCTTCTCTAGCACAACATGCACACAATACCGGCCACAAAATCGATTTTGACAAAACCAGAACCCTACAAAAAAGTAATAACCTATCCACTAGGGTAATCAAAGAAGCCATAGAAATAGAAAAGAGGCCCAACAACTTAAATAATCGGGATGATAGCCAACGTTTACCGAACTCTTGGAAACATATTCTATCCCAGTACCAAGTCCAACCAAGAGAAACAATAATTCCACCACAGGACCGACAACGCGCAGCCAAAGCCGAGCCTCTATTGGCCAGATTCGTCCGACCAATAGAAACACCCCCGAGCACGTAAAACCGGCGCACTCAGGGCCAGTCTCGACATTCAACGCCAAGACACCGACCAGTGATCAAAGCTTTGAAAAAGATGGATGAGATTCCATCGAAACGTCAGCGAAACCGTCCATCAAGGGACTTCAAGCTAACACGGGATACCCGAAAAACCACTACTACATATATATATATATATATATATATATATATATATATATATATATATATATATATATATATATATATAGCAAAAAAGGGGGAGTTTTTTTCAGGTTTGCGGTCTGTGACATTAACACTCGATTGCTGTTAAACTCTCTATATTTCGTTGTACTTCACAACTTCATCGGGAGAGAAACTATAATTTTTTAGAAAAACAGTGTGTCAGGATTTTTTTTTATATAAATAATTATTTTAAAACTTACCAACTAAGAGATGGTCACAACATTTGTAAAAACAAAAGAACATCGACTACATTTGACACATAACATGATCAGAAACAAGCAAAATACTTATGTACAGTGACAAAGATTACATTAAAAGAATTAAATATAGATAAGTATTATTCAGTTTGTTGTGTATTTCGGGGTTAAAATATTTGTGTCTTTTCGTAGTTTTTAATTTAATACAATTAACTGTATACATTAATGAGGGCCTTACCTTAGAAAGTAGTTCATTTTGTGGGGTGTTAAGTTTAAAACACTGTTAAAATCACATTTTTTTACTTTCTACAAACAAACCACTTAACGTTTGCAGCAGCGTCGGTTGAGAGTTTGGCGAGTTTGCTGCGGTACAGCTTGATATGCTATGTGACCTAGGCAAATATATAAGTTATCTGACGTGTCAGTGATCGAACCTAGAACAATGCATACAGTAACTATACTGCTGACCGCTAGGGCTGCCACTTCAGAAACTGATGCTGTTGTTGCAAGTTTCATATATTTATTCATGCTACAAGAAACGGGAGAATATCTACTCGTGTACTGATGCAGTATTACATTCCCAGTTGACTCATTAATTAATTTATTTTATTTAAGTTACTATTTATGTATTTTAGATGACACAACCACAAATGAACGGTATCAAGAATCAAATAATGCTAAAAACAATGAAAGTCACTGCATACATAACCCAAAATTTTGTTATAGTATTTCACCATATATTTATAGGAGCATTTGGATTTTTAGTTATAACGGTGAGTTTCTTTCCTGTAAAAAGATAAAAAGTAAGTAAAATAAAGAAACCTAAAAGTAGCTATATTTCCATAATATGTTTTTTTTTGTTTGCAGTGGCTTAGAGGTGGTTTAGGAGACTGCTTTTTCGGGTTTATCTACTTTATGGAGGCCAGTACACCATTCGTCTCTTTGAGGGGCATTTTGTCGAAAATGGGACTAAAAAAAATCAAAATGGTACGTTAAAAAATTGTATTCTAATTTTTATTCAGCGCACAATATGACTTTCAGATAAAGATTTTCACGCTGTAGTTCCATATAAAACGTTTTTTTAAGTGTGTAGTTTAAATAAATCATTAATAATTTTGTTGCCCAGCTAACTACGAGGCTGGTTTGAAAAGTCCGTACAAAGTCCGAGAGATGGCACCACCAGCGCGTATCGAGGTCATGTTTAGTTAGTAGCATCTCTTGAATGAACGCACACCAAGTTTCAGCCATATTGGTCTATTTCTTTGTGTTTGGCATTCGTGTGAATCAAGGAAGTCGAGTGATTTTCAAGAAATGGACGAAAAAGAATTTCGTGTGGTGATTAAACATTACTTTATGAAAGGCAAAACGCCTCAGGAGACTAAAGAGAAGCTTGATAAACATTATGGTGACTCTGCACCTTCGATTAGAACAGTTTATAAGTGGTTTCAAAATTTTCGGACTGGCCATATGGGCACAAGTGACGCTGAACGTTCTGGACGGCCTGTGGAGGTTACGACTCCAGAAATCATTGATCAAATCCATGATATGGTGATGGATGACAGAATAGTTAAGGTGCGTGAGATTGCTAGTGCTGTGGGCATCTCGACTGAACGGGTACATAATGTTTTGCATAAACATTTGGACATGAGAAAGCTATCCGCAAGATGGGTGCCGCGATTGCTCACACTTGACCAAAAACGGAATCGTGTGAAGTGTTGCAAGGATGGTTTGCAGCTGTTCCAGAAGAATCCGGAGGACTTTAAGCGTCGTTTCGTCACTGTGGATGAAACATGGATACATTACTATACTCCTGAGACCAAACAACAATCTAAACAATGGGTTACCAAGGGGGAATCTGCACCAAAAAAGGCGAAGACCGTTCCTTCGGCCGGAAAGGTTATGGCGACTGTCTTTTGGGATTCGCAAGGGATAATCCTCATCGACTATCTGGAAAAGGGTAAAACTATTACAGATGAATATTATTCATCGTTATTGGACCGTTTGAAAACTGAGCTGCAAGAAAAACGCCCGCGATTGGCCCACAAGAAAGTCCTTTTCCATCACGACAACGCACCAGCACACACCTCAGCAGTTGTGGTCGCAAAATTAATGGAAATAGGATTCCAACTCGTTTCACATCCCCCCTATTCCCCAGACTTGGCTCCCTCGGACTACTGTTTGTTCCTCAATTTGTAGAAATGGCTGGCGGGACAAAGATTTTATTCAAACGAGGAGGTGATTGCAGACACTAATGGATATTTTGCAGACTTCCAGAATCCTATTATTCGGAAGGGATCAACAAACTAGAACATCGTTGGACGAAGTGTATAAGCCCAAAAGGTTTACCCCAAACACATAAGTAGTTTTTATTTTTGCACGGACTTTTCAAACCAGCCTCGTACAGTCAAATAAGAACGTATTACTTATAACTTATTCTCGGTAAAAGACATTTATCACATCTTTGTGGTTATTGTTGGCTTCCCTGCAAACATTGCCACAGTAAACATAAAACACAGTAGCGACCATATTGCCCGCTAATTTTTGAAATATTCATATTCCTTCTTTCAAGAAAAATCCTATTCTGTAAAATAAAAATGAATTTTGCTGATTGAAGGAAACGAGAAAAGTTTTTCTTTAGAAACATTTTATTATCAAGTTTTTGGTTGTGGGAAGGAGGTAGTTTTAAATGAAAAGTCTCCTCATGTTTACATTAAAACACGATCTATTATCTAATATACACTCGAAAGTGGTTGTTTACATAGACTGGTAATAAATTGGTTAAATGTATGGAGTTGCCGGATTTCCAAAATTTAAGATTCTTTGGCACGCTGGCTTTCACAATACAGTAGAATCTCGAAAAAGTTAATCGCTCGGGTAAGTTAACCGTATTTCAGCATCCACGTGCCGCTCTATAAAGTTAACTCTTCAGTTAACTTTTCAGAGCGTATGAATTTTTCAAAACAACGGTTTTTTTTTTTCCGTTCATAAAAGTGGCAATTTGGCCACTTTTAAAAAAATTCTCAGTGGCAGCACTGAGCTCTAATTCTGTTTGTTGGATTATGGTATTCCCCCGAACTTCTTTTCTATTTTGAGCTGCGAAAACCTATGATCATCTTCATCGTCAAACAACATTGATTTAGTTAGTCGTTAACTTTTGAGTTTGTGAGTTGTGTATTGTTTACTTAAAAAATGTCGAAGCAGAACACATCATCACGAATCAAATTAGATTTGCAGCAGAAAGTGGAGGTTTTAAAAAAGATTGATCAAGGTATACACGGAACACGATTAGCGTTGAATTATGGTGTATCTAAAGTAGCCATCTCAAAAATAAAGAAAAAACGCCATGAAATTTTAGAGGCTGTGGCGAACACATATGAAAAAGCACACAAGAAAACACTACATAAACCGGAATATGCTGATCTTGAGGCCAGGTTGTATAAATGGTTCTTGAACCAACGACAGCGTAATTGTGCAATGACTGGTCCAATTTTAAAATCAAGAGCTAAGCACGAATTCGCCATACTGCACCCGGGAAAAAAATTTAATGCCAGTGATGGATGGCTAGCAAATTTTAAGAGAAGACATGGTATTCGCCATCTCAAAATTTGTGGGGAAATCCTTTCAAGCGATACGTCGGATGTTACATCTTTCATTCATAATTTAAGAGCAAAAATTAATGAAATGGACATCTTCGACTCGCAACTATATAACGCGGATGAATCTGGACTATTTTATCGTTTTTTACCGGATAAAACATTTGTCACAGCAAACGAAAAGATCGCACCGGGCCGAAAAATTGCAAAGAAAAGAATCACATTTTTGTTGTGTGCTAACGCAGATAGTTCGCACAAGTTAAAGCCGTTGGTCATTGGTAAATCTGCAAATCCACGTTGCTTTAAGGGATTTGAAAACCCATTGGAATACGCCAATTCGAAGAAGTCGTGGATGAATTCAGAGTTATTCTTCAACTGGTTCCATCGTTCATTTATAAAACAGGTAAACTTATTTTTTTAGTTTCATAAAAATTTTTGCAGGTTCGCCAATTTTCTGCTAAAAATAATTTACCACCAAAGGCATTGTTGCTGATTGATAACTGTACTACCCATAAGCCAATTGACATGCTACAGTCTGATGATGGAAACATTGCTGCAATGCTTTTACCACATAACGTAACAGCGGTTTTGCAACCCATGGATCGAAATCCCATAAGATTGGTCAAGTTAGGATATCGAACTAAATTGTTATGCAACATTGTCACACAAGAAAATGTTCCGATTGAATTTTTTTTTTTATGGGTCTAGCACATGTGCTGCAGGGAAGTCCCTAAAGCGCTCCAGGAGCGGCACGAGTGCGGAAAAAAAAAAAAACGCGATTCACGTTGTTCTTGAATCGCTGTAAATTGTACTCGGTGGGAAACACAGCGCTGGGCAAATTATTCCAAACGGATGACGTTCTCCATATAAAAGATTGCTTGAAAAGCGTTGTACGCGGAGTAACAAGCTGAACCTCATACGGATGCGAAGCACCAGCGCGACGTGTATTTCTAACATGCACCGCTTTGGGAGGAATTAAGCGGGCTACATCCTTCGAACACCTTCCATGAAAATACTTGTAGAACAGACTCAAGTCGCCAACCGTTCTTCGGTGTTCCAGCGAATCAAGGCCGCCGGTCAATTCCGGGTCCCCAATCAGACGGACCGCTCTTCTCTGAACAGAATCCAACAAAAGCAGTGTATGTTTGGGAGCGGAGCCCCAAACGTGGGAGCAGTATTCCATAGTTGGTCGAATTTGGGCTTTGTAAAGAATTAACAGTTGCTGTGGGGGTGTAAAGCTTTCTGGTTCTAAATAATATTCCCAACTTTTGAGAAGCTCTCCTTGCTATGCCTGCAACATGTTCATGCCAAGACATATTTGCTCCCAAACTAACGCCCAACAAATTGAGCGAAGATGCTAGGGGAATGGAGTGCCCCGACATAACTATATCGGGTTCAGCAACGTTAACTTTTTTAGAAAAAAATGCCGCTTGGGTTTTTGTAGCGTTAAATTCCACTTGGTTACTGTCACCCCAAGATAGAATTTCTTCCAGGTCTTTGTTAAGTTGAACGACCTCCTGCTGTCTGCGGATATTCGCCTGAGCAGCCGATGTCCGAGCGTTCAAGGTGAATGAAGAGACAAGCGTACTGTCATCTGCAAAGCTATAGATTGGATTCCCGGTCTTTTCCAGCAGATCGTTAATGT
Source organism: Pachyrhynchus sulphureomaculatus (assembly GCA_019049505.1). Lineage (NCBI taxonomy): Eukaryota > Metazoa > Arthropoda > Insecta > Coleoptera > Curculionidae > Pachyrhynchus > Pachyrhynchus sulphureomaculatus. Next base: position 197,364 of record CM032448.1, read on the forward strand.
AAATGAGAAAGAGAGTAGGAGACAGTATGAAGCCCTGGGGCACACCGGCGTTGATAGTAAGAGTGTTAGAAAGAAATCCGTCGACCGCCACTCGTAAAGAACGCTCTCTGAGGAAACATGAGAGCCACAAACAGATACCATAAGAGCGTAACTTAGCCAACAGTCCATCGTGCCAAACACGGTCGAATGCCCTGGGTATGTCAAGAGCAACCGCTCGAGATTCTCCAAAGTGTTCAATTGCGTTGTTCCAAACATGTGTTACATAAGTCAGAAGATCTCCTGTTGATCTATGTTTACGAAAGCCATATTGGTGATCGCTAATAATATTGAATCGTTCAAGATATTTTAGAAGATGCTCATTGATAACCTTTTCCATGACTTTCGATATTATTGAAAGCAGTGCAACTGGTCGGTAGTTATTTGGCAAGGTCTTCTTACCTTTTTTAGGTATCGGCTGAACCGTGGCACATTTCCAGCAGGACGGAAATATTCCCTTTCTGTAGGATAGGTTAAAAAGTCTACAGAAAACTGGTGTTAGTTCCCTTGCACAGTTTTTGAGAACTATGGCAGGTATTCCGTCAGCGCCAGAAGCCTTCTTGGTGTCTAGCTTCATTAAAGTATGCTTTATGATGCGCTGTCTGAAGACAACATCGGGCATCCTTGACTGCAATATGGGAATAGTAGGTAGTGTTTTTTTCCTTGGAAATCGACAGTAGAATGTGAAGCAAAGAGTTCAGCCAACAAGTTCGCTCTCTCAACAGGTGTGGTTGCAATGGAATTATCTGGCCGTGTGAGTGGTGGTATGGTGGATTTGGTAAAATTTTGACTAACTGCCTTAGCGACTGCCCAAAAGGACCTGGAATTGTTGGGACAAGCGAGAAGTTTGTTTCTAATTCGTTGATTGTGTGCCTCCTTGGTTTCGTCGATAATTCCCTTGCATCTGTTCCGGGCATGAACAAAGATGTTACGATTTACGGTGTTAGGATTTTCACGCCATTGTCGGTAGGCAATATGTTTAGAAACAACAGCTTCTTTGCATTTTCGGTCGAACCAAGGCTTGCCGTTGGAGGAGCATTTCTTCGAAAAAGGGATGTAAGCTTCCATACCAGCCAAAATAACATCGGAGACCTCCCTGGCGCAGTCAGTTGGGTTATCGGATCGAAAACAAATGTCCATCCAAGGGAAAGTTCGAAAGTATTCCATGAGATCTTCCCATTTAGCAGATTTGTAGTGCCTCTCTGTCACTGATTGGCAGGATACTCGATGTCGAAAGCAGTTTATGGTCGGAAGAACCTAACGGCGGATTTACGGTGACCGTGTATATCTCCGAATTGGTGGTTAAAAACAGATCAAGAAGACTGGCGAACTCCCCGTCTCGATCAGGGATCCGTGTTGGTTCGTCAATAAGCTGAGTTAAGCCATAACTGATTGAGAATGATTCAGCTTCACGACCTTGTTCGTCGGTAGTATTTGAATATTTAAGCCAGTTGATATTGTGGATATTAAAGTCGCCCAGGATGGCAATTTCGGCACTTGGATAGTTACTTTGTAAATGATCGATGATGTCTGCAAGAGAAGCGAAAAGTGTTCGAAAATTGGTATCACTTGGTGGTCGATACAGGATACAGATGAACCTTGTGGTTTGTTGAGTCGTTATTTTTAACCACATAACATCAAAGTTTGGGGGCTCCAGAGCTTCTTCTCGTTGACAAGAGAGGTCGCTTCTGACAAAAAGACAGATTCCAAAGTTACGCCTAAATCGGGAATAGAAGTCGTACCCAGGATAAAGATAGTTGACCGTGCTGGTCAATGGACTGACCTTGGTTTCACATAGAGCGATTGCAGGTGTTGATACACTGAATTTATGTTCAAGTTTATACCTCGTATGTTGCAAAAATCTATCTTAAAATTGTGAGGTCTGCAAGTCGACGCCTCCGAACCAGCCCCCACCCGGCGATCCGAACGGAGGGCCATTCTGCCTCCGGAACTTCTTGCATCCAGGCGCCTCATCATGCTCTTTGGTCCCACAGTAGTTAATGTGGAATTTTCTTGTTCTGTCACATGTTTATCTTTGCCTTCTTTGGCTTTGATCCAGGGGGTGTTATTATTGGGTAGTTTGGGTTCTGACGAGATACTTTTCCAATGATCTGTGAGTTCTTGTTTGTTTGGTGGTTCGGTCACTGCTGTCTGTTTGCTGTGCATAGTTTTCCGGTAGAACTGTTTTTGAAATATTTTGAAGGCACATACAATTCGTGATGCTATTTTGCTACTTAAATCAGTGTGGGACGAATTGCTGCAAGCTGTTCTTATAAAAGCGTGGAATAAGATAAAAAAAAGTGGGATGATGATCAGTACGATAGTAAAGACGACATTTCGCTCTCTAAATTGATTACATCAAATAGTGCCTACAACAATACACTTCGAGAAGTTCAATTGTTGATGTCAAAGGTGGGTGATAATGTTGACATCAGCATTGATGACATTGAAAATTGGAACAATGATCAAATTTCAGAAGATAACGATGATTTCGAAGTGTCCGATAATAATAACGACGGGTCAATTATCGAGCAAGATATTCAACCACCAAAAGTGAGCTTTCGAAAGCAGTTGAAAGCATCAATACCTTGATAAAATGGTTTGAAAACAATAACGATGCAAATCAGGTGACAGACCTTGTCAATATGCGCACGAAAATGGTCAAGAGCTATTACACAAAAGAAAAAAAACAAACAAGTCTCGACTGCTTTTTTAAACCACTCCGTACAAATTAATATAAAGTTACTGCGCACGAAAATATTCAAGAGTGACTGTGAACTTTAAACCAACCGGTACAAATTAAATGTAAGTTTCTTTTTTGTAGTGATGAAAACTAAGTCAATGAAATAAATTTAGCATGTCATTTCCAAAAAATCTAGGTTTATTATTTTATTTTTTTCAATTTTAAAAACCGCTTAGAAAAGTTAATAGTTCGAAAACGTTAATTACCCTTGGAATATTTCGGTTAACTTTTTCGAGATTCTACTGTATCATTTTATATTAGAAGTAGTCAACGATCTCATTCATAAAAATTTTTTCGCGCCAAATAAGGTGAGTACAAGAAATAAAACAATGGACTAAACTGCAACTCTGTCCGACTTTCAGTGCGTCGTGATAATGTGCAAAATTTAGGTAGAATCGTTATGGATCTACTGGCGCGCTTACTTCTTTATTTAGATAATACAATTAAAAGAAGATAGTTTACGAAGGACGGATCCACTGTTACTTTACCCTTCATCTGACCGCCAGCTCTTTTGTAGCACAAACTAATTTGGCTACCGTAACGATGTTGCCAGTTATATGGAAGTAGAATTAAGTTACTTTTTGCTTCTCTACGTGACGCGCTGAAAATCGAACAGGATTGCACTTTAGTGTTTTCTATTTGTTCTTAAAGCACTCACTGAAATTGCAAATAGACGATTGATCAGGTGGGAAAATGAATGACATATTTAGTATCCTCGTGAGTATAAAACTCTATTTGTTTAAGGGGACCTCGAAGGCTACCTTATCCTTATGAGCGAGGTTGCTCACTTTCGGTACCGATTCCTCAGGTTCTAAATGGGTTACTGATGTAATTTTTTTTTTACTGGATTAAGGGTATCCTGTTGTATTAGTGTTCGCAATTTCATTTAAATATACTCGTTACTTTTTTTTTAATTCGAGTTTAAAAAATGTACTTTTTTTTCTGTCACTCATGATTTTTTTTCTTGCCTTCTACTACATCAACGAACGTCAAATTGCGGGCAAATAATCCTCTAACATCATTAAATATTTCCACAAAGTTTAGTAAGGTTTGGGTGTTTACATTTTGAGAAACGTGTACCGAAAGGACAAAAACCACAACTTTTCAGGACGAGCGATTTTCAATGAGCGCGGGTTCGTCTCTGATACAGCGCCACGACCGGACCTTTTTTTTGTTTTTCGGCGTTTCAGTACCTACCGAAACTATCGATTACACAGGGGAACAGCTGTTTTGGTGTCGAGGTTTTTTGAGCTGATTCTATATCAATTTGATGTCCTGAATTCAAATAACGTATTCATTTGTACCTAGGAGCTCAAATTTTTAAGATATACAATTTTAGAGAAAAATATAAGTTACATTATTGTAACTCAAATCCATAAGTGTAGTAAACAAAAGTAGATACGAAATTTTTATTTTAGTTATACAAAATACAATATTATGTCGTACTTACAAACAAAAAAAAAACATTGAAGAAATGAAATAGTCACTCAACACTTGGAAAGCTTCTTTTCCGCGACATTCTTGAATGTTTTTTTTAAACAGTCCCTTTTTAAACTCCAGCAGTAATCTGCCATCATGTGCATGTCCCATCTGCCTTGGTAGCGGTCCTCCATAACTTTAATATCTTGGTAAAATCTTTCACCTTGTTCCTCACTCATGTCTCCTAAATTTTCTGGAAAACGGTCTAAGTGGCTGTGTAAATAGTGTATTTTAATACTCATATTGCACCCTAAGGATTTGAAACTATTAAGATTCTTGTTAACCATTTCAACATAGTTTTGAGCTTTATGTTTGCCTAGAAAATTTTCTACAACTGCAACAAATGATGTCCAAGCTTCTCGTTCAACTTGATTCATTGAATTTATGAAGGCAGGATCCTTAATTAATTGTCTTATTTGTGGGCCGTCAAATATCCCTGCTTTGAGTTTTTCTGTGCTCAACTAATGCATTTTTACCTCTATATATGCAAAACAAGACCCATTCTTATCAAGAGCCTTTACAAATTGCTTCATTAAGCCCAACTTTATATGTAACGGAGGAAGTATGATTTTTTCTCTTTCAACCAAAGCGTCGTTAATGACATTCTTTTCCCCAACGTCCATGTTTTCTCTCTGAGGCCAATCTTTTCTAACCTAGTGGGGTGTTTTGTCCCTACTATCCCAGAGGCACAAGAAACACGGATATTTCGTGTAACCACTTTGCTGCCCAAGAAGAAAGTTTACCATTTTTAAGTCTACACAAATCATCCATTGATGTTCGTAATACTTTATCTTCTGCAAGACCAAAGCTATGGTATTATATTCTTCTTTCAGTTTCGTTGAGTGAGCTAGTGGTATTGAACCATATTTATTCCCATTATGTAGAAGGACACATTTTAAACTTCGCTTTGAACTGTCAATAAATAGGCGCCAATCATCTGGAATATATTCAGAAAGTCCCATTTCTTTCATGAGTCCCCTAATTTCGTGACAAAATACAAGATTGTCTTCTTGAGAAAAGAATGGTAGCAGATCTTTTTCTCTTGTACGGTAAAAGGTAATTTTGGTTCCTCGTTCCAGTAAATTTTTGTCGTTCAACCTAGAAGCCAGTACTTCAGAAGCTTTTTTCGATAAATTGAGATCCCTGGTGAGATCATTTAATTCATTTTGATTGAAGCGTTGAGGAACTGATGACGTCCCCTCATAGTCACTGTTAGTTTCATTAGCATCAGAACTTTTATTAGCATCAGAAGAGCGATCAGAGGGACAATATTCGTCATCAGAGATATGTGGTAGCTGATGAAATGTTGGAATCGGTATTTCATCCGAGTGCGGGATAGGGCGTATTGCCGAGTCTAAATTGGGATACGTCCACTTACTGCGGTTATTTCGATTGATTCCATTAGTATTTACTAAACAGAAATAACAATCATTGAAGTGGTTTTTTTGGTTCTCTCCAAACCATTGGTACGCCGAATTTTAGACATTTTCTTTTCCCGGTAGTCCACTGCCGTGAATGCTCTGTACAAGTTTTACATACGAGATGCGGGGCCCACGTTTTGTCCTGATCACCAAGCTTAACTCCAAAGTATCCAAGATACGCTCGCTTTACAAAGTCAGTAATAGTTTGTCTGTTTTGTTGAAACATGTATTCTCCGCATATATAGCAAAACACATCAGGTTGATTTAGACAACTTCTTCTTGAACTGGAACCTGAACTCATTTTAATTCTGTTCAATAACACAAAAAAACACTTTTTCTTAACATAAAATAACACGCCGAATTCGATCTACTCTCATTAGTAAGAACGCACAAACTGACGAGACTTACCCGAGTTAGGTGATTAAAAGGGTCAGTTCAGGTACCTGATAGGCAGTGGTTCCACTATTTATAGATTTACCTGGAATTTACTCAATTACAGACTGACAATAAAACCATTGTACCTACATTAATGAATATATAATAATTTTAGAACTCTCATAAATGAATATACTGAATAAAAACCACATTGGTAGATAAGTTGATGTATCTAAAAAAGTAGAGCTGATAGAGAAAAACGGATTGCATGTATAGATTTAGCGTCCCAAATATAGTTAAAATCAGCTCTAAAATCCCAGGCACCAAAACAAAAATATTTTTTTGTTGCCCTGTGTTATTAGCGTAGAAAACATCGATTTTTTTCTATTGCTAGAGGAAACCTTGGAAACCTGCCAGTTTGGTTGTAAACGTGTAAATCTGACTATTTGTGAAGTGAAAAGTATTAACTTTTTTTTTTCTTAAATTTTTTAAAAATACTTCTAGTTAAGATAAATTGATGAAAATTGTCTTAAATTGTGCAGAAAAGATTGAACTTTGATTTAAAGCAATAAAAAAAATGATAATTTTAAAATTTTCGGCCTTCGGGGACCCCTTAAGGACTTTTACAACTTAAATTTACAAGGGAACTACTCGGAATAACTTTAACAATTTTTGTTTCAGGTATATTGTAAATGGCCTAGTCATGTTGGTTACCTTTTTCATATTCAGAGTTGCCATGTTTCCATATGTCATTGGTCTGTACGCGCAAGCTATACAGGTTGACTTCATCACTGTAAGTTCTATACTTAAATATAACCATATAACGTAACGTAAACATAAACAACAGGAGATATTCTGACTTATGTCACACATGTTTGGAACAATGCAATTGGACATTTTGGAGAATTTCGAACGGTTGCACTTCATATATCCAAGGCATTCGACGGTTTTTTGGTACGGCGGATTGTTGGTTAAGTGACTCGTTTATGTTATGACTGTCCTTTTTCGCACCCGCATACAACTTCTAGTTTCACTCAGTTTTTAATTATTTTTCAGGCTGTAACCCGACTACCAAGAAACTGTTTAATAAGCATCGCTCTCCTCCTCTTCCCCCAAATGTACTGGTTCTCCCTCATGGTTAAAGGGGCAACCCAAGTCCTATTCATCAACGAAAAAACCCCGAAGTTAGCCAACAGCCAGAAGTTAGCAAACAACAACAATCTAAAGAAGAAAAACAGATAGATTGCTATCGGATAGAAGTAATTTTTGAAAAAAAAAATGGTAAAAGACTTGAACTGATCTGACAAAAAAAAATGAAGGGTATAATACTGAGCTTAATGAATCTGAAATTTATTGAAATTATTATTAATTAAAAAAAGTCTATTTTTTATTTATAGAATTTAGTGGTGGCTGTGAAATTTATTTATTTAATTAGTTTCTTTTGTTGTTTAAGTTAAGAGTTACCTTAGTATGTGCTTGTGTGTGTAATTTATAGTAAAAAGGGCAACTTCGATTCGAATTTTATGATTAAAAAATGGGCTTTTGAGCGGAGGTTCGTTTACAAAGAGTTTATTATTTTTAAATAAAACGATCCATTGAAATAGAGTCAAATCATTTTATTTTTTATTATTATTAGTAAAATGCCATAAGGTTTTACGCTTAGGCGAGAGCCATAATGGGGCTTTTTTAATGAAACTATGTACCTATAAGCTGCTAGATCCAATTAACAGATATTGAATTTTGATGGGTAAGTGTAAAAATATTGGGAAGTTGCAAAAATTCGTGTCCGATTAGAAACCAAATTAAATACAACACATTTTCATGAAAAATAGTATTTATTAATCAATAATGTACTTATCATTATTTTCTATAACTGTCTCCCATCGTTTTACAAGTTTTTGAATGCCTTTTTTGTAGAAACTGCACGGTTTCTCTTCAAAAAAAGTCGTAAGCTCGTTTTTGACTTTTTCCATAGAATTAAATTTTTTGCCATTCTAATTATTTAGCAGAGAACGAGACAGATGAAAATCTGAAGGGACAAGATCGGGGGAATACAGCGGGTGCAGGAGGATTTCCCATTTTAACATACTAAGTTTTTGCAGTATCTGTTGGGCGACATGTGGTCCAGCGTTGTCATAGTGAAAGATGATGCCTTTTCGATTGATCTGATTTGGACGTTTTGCTTGGATTTCAACAATGAGTTGGGCGAGTTGCTTACAGTATTTTTCCTTAGTTATGGTTTGGCCATGTGGAAGAAGCTCGTAAAAAATTATTCCTCTGTAATCCCACTAGACACACAACAACACTTTCATGGGATGCAATTGAGCCTTTGCCATAGATTCTGCTCTTTTACTTCCATGCTTCCAACTTCTTTTTCTTATTATGTTGTTATACATAACCCATTTTTAATCTCCGGTTATGACTTGATCCAAGAAAGGTTCGTTTTATTGACGGGTGAGCAGAGAAATGGCTGTGGGAACACGGTTCAGTTTATTCTGTTCTGTCAAAATGTGCGAAACCCATATATCGGGTTTCGAAGTGTACCCGAGTGCATTAAATTACGAAATTCAGTCGAATTGTTAACATTTAGTCTCGCAGCAATCTTTTTGGTGGTAATCCGTGAATTATTATCCATTAAGTCACGGATAAAGTCATTATCAATGCTGGGAGATCGCCCATTGCGAAGTCTATCGTTTAGATTGAAGTCACCATTTCCAAAAAGACTAAACCACTTTTTAACTGTCCTAAGAGCAGGATCACGATCCAAATAAACGTCTTGAATATTTTTTGTTACAGTTCTAACACCCACTCCCTTTTTAAATTCATATAACATAACATATAAGTAACCTTTCATTTTCCATTTTGAATATTAACCTTGCACCCAAATTAATTTGTATAAACTTTTTTTAAAGGTTGTGTTAACTCACGACGCATTTAGATAACTGTCAGTTAATAATATGATTATAAAAGAAACATCAGCACAGTCAAAAGTGCATGCTTCTGCCATCTATGAAAATCGGGCACGAACTTTTGCAGTCACCCAATATTAGCAATTTTAGATATTTCTTTTTGTAATGGCCGAAAAAAGAATATTTAGCAAGTAAGTGGTCACGTGTTCTGCTCTTTTAAATAACGTGGTAATATCAGCTGTGCTACACCAATCCCGGATGTTGCGAAGCAATGTATATCTTTCACGAAGTGGTCACGTCTTTCTTTCGATTTTTTTCCGACGAGTGTAGTTTTCAGAAGATTCTAACTAGGATCTGACGATGGCGCAACATTTTACAATATACAGTAGAAACTCTATAACTCGAATTTCAAGAGAGGGGTCAAGAATTTTGAGTTAACGAATTTTCGGTTTATGGAGGATTTCGAAATACAGACTTTCACATTTTCAATTTCGACTTATAGAGGCATACTTTCTACGTATGATTTTTCAAGTTGTAGAGTCATAAGTACAAATTAAAAATATTAGAAGAAATCTGTAATCTTCTTTTGAGTTAAGAAATTCACAGATTTTCTGGCAAAAATATGTAATACATGTACAGCGGCTTTTGCTTGTTTGTCGATATTGGTAGTTCACAAGGTCTTCATCAGCCTCATCGTTCTAATCAGTTTTATTAACCGTGTCAATAATTTCAGCATCACTCGGTGTTCCAGTAGTATGACGTAATCATCGCATGACACATAATCTGTTATATTTGTAGCTAGGATGACAGTTAATAGCTCTTTGGTGTGCTTTCCGCTATGGCAGTTTTCGTTTTTAAAAAATACCGTTTTATCAAAACCGTTTTAAAAAAAAGGCCAGTTTCGTCGGCGTTGAAAACATCGTTCCAATCATAGCCCTTTATTAATTATTACAGCTCAGTCTCCACACATTGCTTTGCTCAGTCTCCACACACTTTCACCGTAAATTTTTTTAAACACTAGTTTATGACAGTACGTTGCGACCAACCATTGCTAGCTCAGAAAGTATTGTTTCCAAATGGTAGGTCCACTAACACTTATGTTTTTATCAAGATACTGCTTGAACCGAGTCATGTTTTTAAATCAGGAAATTCTGCCGTTCGTTGTGTTTTACAGGATAAGTCTTTACTCGATTCTTATTTCGGCATTATTTCAGCTTCATTTTCTATTATTGTCGATAGAGTGCTTGCTGGTAATCTGTGTTGAGCAGCCACGTATTTTTTTCTTCACACCACTTTTTACCGCGTTTTCCTAATTTTGATTAACGTAAGATAGGAACTTAATGAAGAGCAGAATGAGTAATGAATGGTATTTTTCTTCCTGAAAACTAAACAATAAACAAACAGTTGGCATGCAGACGTAGACCAATACTCAATACATACAAATTGTAAACAATAATCACCAAGTATTGAACTTGCACAGGAAACATGAATAAATGCCTCTTATTGTAAACTTAATCATTTTTTTTGGAATTAGCCATCGACGGCATAGGCAACTTCTGCCGATTCAAACTTTATTACTTCGAGTTAAGGAGTCTAACGGATAAAGAAATTTGATTTACAGAGGCCGTAAAGTTTACATGTTGCTTCTTTGAGATATAGAGTCCACTAAATTAGTAGTATGAGTTACATGATCTGTATTAATAGTACATCGTAGGGAACTCATATTTAGTTCGAGTTATAGGGTCTAAATAATTCGAGCTACACAGTTTTTTCGTATGTCAGTGGAAGGGATTGGCTAATCTCTTTGTTTTAAGGTCTTAGGCCACTGTGGAGGCACGGAAATGAATCAACTTTTAAACGTTTTTTTTGGAAGGAAAAAAATTGTTTCTGTAAAAAAAAATTCTGCTTAATCTAAACGTAATTAGCTAGAGAAGTACTACGAGGGACGTTTTTAAAATATTGATTTGTCAAAAAAATGATTATCTCGATTTTCGTGGAAAAAATTGACGGAAATTTATTAATAACTTTTGCAATTCTGAATATTTCGTAAAAATCCTATGTACTTCTCTTCAGAATCGAATACAGAAGCTACAGTTAAAATTTGAAGTTAATCGGATAAAAATTGTTTGAGTTATGCTGCAAGCCGATTTCAAAAACATAGTTTTGAGATAAACGCACTTAAAGTTTCAACTACTGTTTCTAGCGCTTAAAATTGAAAATTAATATAATAAAAAAAAAAATTACCATTGTTCTGCGATCCCGGCACCTTATAAGTGGCCTTCTCAATTGGTATTTTCTTCGTCTTCTGTCCTTTCGTGGATTTAGAGGAATTTGTCGGATGAGTTTAATTTTTTTGCAGATGTGCAAACGGAGACTCCGTCTGCGTCTCGTGTCTATTCAGCGGCCGACTCCTTGAAACTTGATTATTATAAAAATAAAACTTAATTCTAAAAAAAAATGCAAAATCCCTTTTTTACAGCGTGTACTACAAGTACTTGCAGTGCGTGCGTCTAACGTAGTGTAAAACGCGTGGTTTCAACGGTTGTACCAACACTATGATGAAAAACTTCAAAATGCACATCGCAAATATAGGTCTCATTTTTACTATGATTGTGAAAAATCTGAAGCGCCCGAAATGCGTAATTCATACGTTCCGATACGGCATGACTGAGTGTTTAAAAGTATTTTTAAAAATTTATTTTCAGTATAAAACGACTTCTATTATATTTTTGAGATCGATTAAGCAAATAAAAATAAAATTGATTTTTTTTTCAAAAAATTACAGTGGCCTAAGGCCTTAAAGAGGATTTTGAGAAAACGAGTTTCGAGTTTCTACTATAAATAGGCTGCTGCTGATTCGTTGAGTATGTGGTCTACCCAGGATATTTTCAGTAATCTTAGGGTCCAAATTTTAAGTACTTGTACTCTGTTGAGGAACTGTATTTATTTCTTTTACAGGATTTACAAAGTAAATATAGACACTGTCAAGGATTATAAAGGGTGTTTTTTATAGAGGTATAGAACTTTGAAATGGAATAAAACAAAGATGAATTTTTTAAATTGACATGAAATTTACTTTATTCGAAAGATAATCTTCTGGCATTATAATTTAAATATGACTTCTGGCATATGACCGCCACGGCTGGCTCGGACGTAATCTAATCTGGAGGTCCAATTTTCGATGACTTTTTCCAACATTTATGGCCGTATATCGACAATAACGCGGCGAATGTTGTCCTCCAAGTGGTCAATCGTTTCGGGCTTATCGGCGTAGACTAGCGACTTCACATATCCCCACAGAAAATAGTCTAGCGGCGTTAAATCGCACGATCTTTGAGGCCAATTCACGGGTCCGAAACGTGACACTATGCGGTTACCAAACGTTTCCTTCAATAAATCAATTGTGGCACGAGCTGTGTGACATGTTGCGCCGTCTTGTTGAAACCACAGCTCCTGCACATCATGGTTGTTCAATTGATAAACGAAAAAGTCAGTAATCATGGCTCTATAGCGGTCACCATTGACTGTGACGTTCTGATCAGCATCGTTTTTAAAGAAGTACGGACCATTGATTCCACCAGCCCATAAAGCACACCAAACAGTCAGTTTTTCTGGATGTAACGGTGTCTCAACATACACTTGAGGATTATCATCACTCCAAATACGGAAGTTTTGTTTATTGACGTATCCATTCAAACAAAAAGTGAGCTTCATCGCTAAACAAAATTCGCTTTGAAAATCAGGATCAACGGCAATCTTGTTTTGGGCCCATTCACCGAATCTACGCCTTGCTAGGTGATCGTGTGGCTTCAGTTGTTGCACGAGTTGGATTTTGTAAGCACGCAAACCAAGATCTTTCCGCAAAATCTTCCATAAAGTGGATGGACACATATCCAATTCCTGTGCACGATGGCGGATAGACTGATTCGGGTCTTCCTCTACGCTACGCTCTACAGCATCAATGACTTCATCTGTACGCACTGTAAGACGTCTCTATGGATGCGTATTATCATTTAGAGTAAACGTGGTGCGAAAACGTTCCATAGTTAATCGAATTAATTGCTCTGATGGACGATTATGTTGACCGTAAAATAGACGTAGTGCGCGATACGTATTTCGAACAGAACCATGATTTTCAAAATAAATTTGTACAATTTGGAAGCGTTGTTCAGGCGTCAGTCTATTCATGTTGAAATGCCAAACCAAACTAAACTTAAATCACTTGACAGCTGACAAAATGGCCGCCAGTTAAAAAAGTGTTGCCAACTTAAAGTTTTATACCTCTATGAAAAAACACCCTTTATATATATATCATATATTTAATTTTAATAAGTTGGTGCCTACCTGTTACTAAAAGAAAAAAAATAATTATCAAAGGAAAACTTCGCTGTTCTCACTCTAAATAAAAATCAAAAAATGTAAGCAACTTGTAATAAATACCCAATACACAAAATATAAAACGTAAACAGACAAAATAAAGTGAAGTCGGCCCAAGTCGCATTCGCTTATTAACGCACAACCCCTGTGTGGACGAAAGTCAAGAGGTAAAAACGTATTTTCGCGAAGCTCTTGCATAATGTAATATCGAGAAACCTCGTCAACCACAAAAAAAAAAAACAAATCGCCAAAGTTTCATTTAAATTCGAAAAACCCAAAATGAAATATCAATTTATGCTCCTGCTTAGGTAACGTTTTCGACGCCTCAAAGGCGCGCGTGCTGCATCGCGACAGTACAATTGGGTTTTTACCGCTCTCTTTTTTTTTCTGTTTCGTCTATTAAAGCCTCTTGGTAAAATATAAAAAACTACAATTATTTCGACTGCTGGCTCTCCCCACGGCTTGATAAGCCTGCAAAGATATCTCTTTGTAACTGACCTTTTGCTAAAAACTTGTAAGCTAAGAATCTAAAAACAATATATTGATGTTTTTGTGTAGTTTAATAATTATATCAGTGTCTGTATATGTAATCTTGCAATGTGTGTAGAAAACCCTTAATCACAATTACAACAATACAGTGCAAATTTGACGTATATGCTATGCAAAACAGATATTGAATTGTCTATTTTTGTTTTATTAATTATTAAGTAATGGTAAATAAAACTTTTTCTATTTGTTACTTATCCTAAATAACATCGTTACTGCTCAATATTTAAGAGTCTTATTGTTGTATGTTTTTCTTGTACGTCCAGAAGTTTGGAAGCACCACGAAATATTTATTCCACAATGAAAAAGGTTTTTATTATTGTAAAATAAATGTCTACTTTAAATCTTACTTTCGTGAAAATGGCCACTTTTTTCTTTTAATTACTGCTTCACAAATTTTTATTATATATATATATCAATCGGTCTTATAACGTCTTCCGTCTTCCGATGCCTAATTTCCACTCCTCTCGGTTTCTCCATCCCTCCTCATCCAGATCTCTCTCTAGTACTTCCTTGTTGATTCCTGCTCTCCAGTTTTGGCGTGGACTTCCTCGCTTTCTTCTTCCATGAGGGTTCCAATTTAAGATCTTTTTAGGTAGTTGGTTTTGTGACATTCTCTGTACATGTCCGTACCATACCAACTGTTGGGTTCTGATTTCGTCCACTATATCGTGCTTTATTTCTAAAGCTCGTCTTATCATGTCATTTGGTATGCGGTCTTTTCTGGATTTTCTGGCTGCTCGTCTCCAGAAATCCATTTCTGTAGCTTTTAGTATTTTTTCTGTTCTTTCCTTCAATGGCCGCACCTGGGAGCTGTAAGTTATTATACTTTTCACTACTGAGTTGTAAATTCTCTTCTTATTTTCATTGGTTATGTTTTTGTCCCATAGTATACTATTAAGCATTGCAATCGCTTTTCTTCCTTGGATATTCCTCTTGAATATTGCTTCTTCCAGTGTTCCGTCTCTAGATATTCTCGTTCCCAAATACTTATAACTGGCACAGTGTTTGATGGTGTGTCCTGTGGCTAGTTTCAAGTCCTGCTGTTGTCCTCCGACGCAATTTGCTGTTCTAAACTACCCTATTGGCGCCATTTTACAAATGGCGTTCCGAAATAAACAACCGGACGAACACTTGGAATCACAATAAATTAAGAAATCGCAACTCTCGCCTTTAAATTTGTAGTAAATCTACCAAGGTCTTACTAAACGTAAAGTTATTTATGAAATCCGTCTATTATAAACAAACCTTTTTTGGATCGGGCAATGTAAGGGCAATAAAACACCTGTGTAGTCGGAAATTGGCAAAAATAAAAAATATTAGAAACCCCC
Source organism: Pachyrhynchus sulphureomaculatus (assembly GCA_019049505.1). Classification (NCBI taxonomy): domain Eukaryota; kingdom Metazoa; phylum Arthropoda; class Insecta; order Coleoptera; family Curculionidae; genus Pachyrhynchus; species Pachyrhynchus sulphureomaculatus. Next base: position 212,581 of record CM032448.1, read on the forward strand.
ATTAAAACCTATTGTGGCTACGTCAGGTAGCTGAGGTAATTAATACGATTTATTATAGGTAATTTGTTTTTGAAAGTTTTTCAATACATTTGTTTTTTAATTGAAAATAGTTCAGACGGTCTGAGGAAAATAATCGCAGCTTCTAAACTTTTGGACAGTTGTGTAGATGTCCTCATCACCTTTACATTTCTATGGATTGATTAAAGTCCATTTTTTTAATATTCCAAATCGATGCTAATTTTTGAGAAACAGATTGCTAGTCTGCTAGTATTGGTATTCATACACTAAAATTTGATTTTGTCAATAAATATTATTTTGTGAAAGTATCATAGAGTCTTAAATTCAAAAAATATGAAAGGTGTTGCAAAGATAAGTGGATTATATGGTATATTCAAAAACATACTATTGTCGATCTTTTGTGAAGCAAGAAACCATTCCAAACTATTCGTTAATGCGAACCATACATTTTCTGTAAAACGAAAACCTAAACGAAACGTAGTATCCACTTTAACAAATAACCAATCCACAGCAATAATTAAAATACCCCGCTTGCCTTTCAGTTTGATCAAAAGGCTCTTCTGGTAAAGGAACTGCAAGCAATTTCTGAGACATGAAGGTTACTAAAGAAAAAGCTCCTGGAGAGAACCCGGGATGAATCTCGAAAAAACGGCTTTGAGGGCATTTAGAGAAAGGGGACGTGCACGAAAATGCAAAAACCAAAAAGCGTATTAATTCAATTTTCAAGTAAACCTGCCCCCTTAATACGATTTTTGTTCATTTCTATTATAATTTTTAATTCACCTTTGTAAATGCAAAGGCCCTTTTGCAAACATTAGATACGGAATATAAAAAAATGAACTCTATTTTATAGTGTTTTACATGAAGCAAGGTTGATCTACTAATTACCAAGTTGTCTTAATACCGGAAAATTTTTGTGTGTCTATTGTAATACTGAATGATGTTTTTTCATATTGCTTGCTTTATTCAAAGATGTCAACGTTATATACCTACAGGGTGTCGTAATGAAATGGAAGATATCACCGAGAAATTTTTAATTATCCTTTTTTAAGTTACAGGGTAAAATTGAAAATTTTATATTAGTCCTCGTATCTTGATTACCGTTGAGCTTCTTGGAAAAGTGAACAGCGCAGCGACGTGGGCAATTTAAGAGACATGATAGAGTCGGGTCGTGTTGTAAATAATTTAACACGCGTATGATGCTTTAGAATGTACAGCCTTGGCCAAAAGTATTAGGCACCCTACAGTATACTTCATTTCTTGTGTTTCAGGGTTAAAAATTAAATTCGTTCGTGTTTTGTAAAATCGTATATTGAGGTAAAATTATGAAATAAATTAATATTTGGTGTGTCCGCCCTTAGCTTTAATTACAGCAGCAATTCTTTGGGGCATGCTGCGTACAAGCCTAGTACATTCAGTTGTACTTATAGCATCCCACTCATCCATCAAAGCGCTTTTTAGCGCTGCTTTTGATGTTATGCTATGCTCCCGTATCTTGCGCTTCAGAATACCCCAAAGATGCTCGATAGGGTTTAGATTTGGAAAGTGCGCTGGCCAATCCAACAAGACAATGTTATTGTCTCTAAACCAGCGCATCGTAGCCGCTGATTTATGACAAGGTGCATTATCTTGCTGGAATTTGATGTCGTCTAAATTAGTGTCGCCAAAAATGCGCGTTAGCGAAGGCATCAGTACAGTTTCTAGTATATTTATGTACCTTTGGCTGTTCATGCGGCCTTCACAAATGAACATTTCGCCGACACCTTTAGTAACTATACAGCCCCAGATCATAATGCTGCCTCCTCCGTGTTTTACAGTAGGTACCACGCAATTGGATGGTATTCCTCGCAGACATGCCGCCTCACGAATGTCACACCTGACGTTCCGAATAGCTGTAAGAATCGAAAAAATACTCAATTATAAAATTAGTTATTATTTTGACTAAAACGGATTAAATCAAGAGTAATTGTATGTAGTTATTTGTTTAAAATAAATCATATAAAAACTTACCTCAAAGTTGGATTCGTTGGACCATACAACATTAGACCAATCCTCTTCTAAAATGTTGGTACTTCAGAGCCCACTCTAAGCCTTTCTTCCTATTGGTCTCTGAAAGCCAAGGCTTCTTTCTAGCTTTGCACCATCTTAATCCAGCTTTTGCCACTCTTCTCCTTGCCGTTCGAGAACTAATTGGCATCCCAATCTCTTCCGACAGAGTTGCAGCGAGCTCAGATGATGTTTTTTTCGATTTTTAACAGACTCGCGGATGAGTTTTCTGTCCTGTCGCTCATTAGTCTTAC